>SEYY01018909.1:0-35000 GCA_009176605.1 Armadillidium nasatum | reverse complement strand
TCATAGATAATTTATTTATATTTTAAAATGTATTTTTATGCAGGATTATTTTATTATTTTAAGTTTATTTTATTTATTTAATTTATATTTCTGTATAAGGTTTTTCGATAAAATATTTTAAAAATAAAATGAAATTGATTTTAGCTTCTGTTGTCATAGTTTTTTAATTAAAATTTAATTTGTGATATTTTATCATCTTTGCTATTAAATCTTTCTAATATTTTAATATAAGTTATTAGAAAAAATATATTTAAGAGAAAGTTTATTAATTAAAAGAAGGACAGTTATGAAAATTATTAATGAGAGAAAAATTTGACTTTTTATTTTCCCCAAAAAATTACCCTAGAAACTCATTTTTCAAATTGAGGATTTTTTTGTGTTTGGTCAAACTTAAAACTAACTTAGGTTAAAAATAAATAAAGAAAGATATTATGAAATGTATATGAATGAATTTGAAATAGAAGAAATTTTGAAATTTAAATTTTAACTGAAATGAAGACAAAATGGCGGGTTTAAAAGTAATGAAAAAAAAGGTATTTCTTACATGTTATTTAAATATTTTTTATTTGAAATATGTAAAATTGTTTATATTACAATTACATTTTTGTTTCATTAAAGGTTAAGAGGTCATTTATTAAAATAAAATGTATAACTATGGCATCTATTTAGGGTTGGGATTTGAACTGGGCGCGCTGGACGCCATCCCTTGTTCCAGGTCAGAATTGCAAGTTTTTGCAATACATTGAAAGTGAAAACAAGGTATTTTTAAGAAGAGAAACGGAGAATGACATACCTTGGCCTTCCAAGACTTTTAGAGCTAAGTATCCAGACATAATATTATATCCAAAGCCTTCAGACCCTTTTCTGGGAAGGGTTGATGCACCTTTTAAATATAGTTTTGGATTCTTGTTAACAAGTGATATATTTCACTATCTGAAATAACCTGTAAAATTTTATTAAAATCAGTTTTATTACATTAGTTGGCAACTCTAATCTTTCAACTATGGTGCCTCAATGCCACATCAGGTATGGAAAACAAAGTTCATTCGGTCAGAAAAAAATATTTTACAACTATTTTGGAGGATTTGCAATGCCAATTTCTAATAAAACTATCAAAATAAATGAAATTTTTAGTATTTTTATATTTTATCATGGGTTTCAAAATAAACTACTAATTTTTCAATATTAAAATTACGTCATACACTATTAATAGAAACAAATATGTCTTCTTTCTAGTCCGATTTCCAAAAGACGCATCCAGTAAAATCTGGTCATAGGAAAGTGAGATTTTCCTTATAAAAAAGGCTCTTTATATTTCAAAATTTCTACTTTTTACCTACTATACAAAGCAATCATGAGGAATATTAACTAATTTGTTTTAAAAATTAAATGAAATAATAACCAATGAATACAATTACTCCGACTCTCTAAGTCCTATTTGGGACCAAAAAAAATCGCTAATTGCACCATTAACCATTACGTATTTTTAAATATATTATTTTTTTTCAGGGATTTACTTCAAAATGATACACTTGTTACTAAAAATACGGAAATATTCCCGAATGAATGAAAAATAATCCCGATAATGTCGATCTTTGAACCCGCACCGCACCTCTTTTTATAAAGGGAGTTGGATGAGAACTGAGCTTCGTCGGATTTTCGTGAAGGGAAAGCGAGTCACTCTTCACGCATTGCTCTCACGGAAGCAAATTAATACTAACAACACTACACTCTTTATAAATGATATCAAGTTCATAACTTTAAATGAATTTGATATTGTAAGTTATACCAAACAAAAAAAATAAGAAGATTGGCAATTGTAAAAAAATTTTTTTTAAATAAAACTATAAAGATATTAAACAAGCATAAGAAAATAATTATATATATATTATAATATATATATATATATATATATATATATATATATATATATATATATATAATATATATATATATATATATATATATATATATATATATATATATATATATATATATATATATATATATAGGTTAATTAGGAAAAAAAGTTAAATCTACTTTCGTAAGTATTGAAAAGTTCTTAAAATTAAAGAAAAAATTCTTAATTATTTTAATTCAACTCCTTTTTTTTAATATGTTAAGTTAAAAATAAATGTGAAATCCTTATTTGATATAAGCAAGTCAAACCTGATATACTTAAATGTCCGCCACTAATAACGAGAATATATTTTATTTTCATCCACAAATATCTTCTTATTATCCAAAGGAAAGAAGAAATTGTTATTTACCTTTTTTCTAATAAAAAGAAATTTGATCAAGTTACCAAAATCATCAACGCATTTTTGACTTTTGTTTTCTCTCAGTTGTTTTTGATTAGAAATAAAGGAATAAAAATCCCTTTCATCAAAGTCTTCATCTTAATACGGATTTCCTCAAACTTTTCACTAATTTATAATACTAATAAACCCGATTTAATCTTTCTAATTTTCAAAAATAATACAAAAAAAATATAGTTTATAAAATGTAAAGTGCTTCATGCATTTACTCCCTCAAGTAAATAAACACGATATATATATATATATATATATATATATATATATATATATATATATATATATATATATATATATATATATATATATATATATATATATATATATATATATATATATATATATATATATATATATATATATATATATATATATATATATATATATATATATATATATATATATATATATATATATATATATATATATATATATATATATATATATATATATATATATATATATATATATATATATATATATATATATATATATATATATATATATATATATATATATATATATATATATATATATATATATATATATATATATATATATATATATATATATATATATATATATATATATATATATATATATATATATATATATATATATATATATATATATATATATATATATATATATATATATATATATATATATATATATATATATATATATATATATATATATATATATATATATATATATATATATATATATATATATATATATATATATATATATATATATATATATATATATATATATATATATATATATATATATATATATATATATATATATATATATATATATCAGTTTCATTAACAATTATTAGCGGTTTCTGTTGTATTCATTTTGTGAAGAGAATTTTAATTAATTCTACTTTTGACTGAAGAAGTTCTTAAATTTCTTTTCTTTGTGAACTTGATTTTTAAATATTACTATAAAAGTGCTTTAAATAAACTGCGATTTCTCCTATTCTCTATTTATAATCTTTTCACAAGAGAAAATTTTAAATTAATTTTAAAATGTTTATGTCCAATAAATAAATACTATGTCTTTCTGTATAAGAAGAAACACAACATTCTATGCTATACTATATACATACTATATATATATATATATATATATATATATATATATATATATATATATATATATATATATATATATATATATATATATATATATATATATATATATATATATATATATATATATATATATATATATATATATATATATATATATATATAAATGTGGAAAAGTTTCTAACTCCTGAACCTCTTCCGCACTCACGCCCACATATTTGTTGATATTAGAGTCATTTAAAAAAGTTGATGGGAAATATTATTTGGAGAGAATCACCAAAAATAAATTTTAATTTTCCCCTTTTCGATCCAAACTGAATTTGTAGCAATGATTTTTTTTTCATCTGAATGGAAAGAAGTGATGGAACTCAACTCAAACTCAGTTACCTCATATCGCTATCCACAATACAAAAAAATATCTACTAATTAACTTAGTTCTCTCTCTCTCTCTCTCTCTCTCTCTCTCTCTCTCTCTCTCTCTCTCTCTCTCTCTCTCTCTCTCTCTCTCTCTCTCTCTCTCTCTCTCTCTCTCTCTCTCAACCCCCTACTTTCTCGATCTCTCCCTCCCTCATACGCTATATATATATATATATATATATATATATATATATATATATATATATATATATATATATATATATATATATATATATATATATATATATATATATATATATATATATATATATATATATATATATATATATGTGTGTGCGTGTCACTGGTTTCAAATATCTGCTCCATTAGCATGTTTTGTAACCTAATATTTCCAGTTGGAACACAAGCATGTAATTAAAAATATATATAAAATATATATATATATATATATATATATATATATAATAATATATATATAATAATAATATATATATATATATATATATATATATATATATATATATATATATATATATATATATATATATATATATATATATATATATATATATATATATATATATATATATATATATATATATATATATATATATATATATATATATATATATATATATATATATATATATATATATATATTTTGTATATATGTAAAGTGGAGTTTGAATATAGCAACACATTAGATCTCAAGAATATGAATTTCTTAATTGTATATTAAAGGCTGGGAACACCTTTTTTTCAATTTTTTCTTCCCATGAATAGCTAGCTGCACAAGTATGGATAAAACATCCCTGCAACCATTCTCGATATGATATACTGAGCTATATATATATATATATATATATATATATATATATATATATATATATATATATATATATATATATATATATATATATATATATATATATATATATATATATATATATATATATATATATATATATATATATATATATATATCAGTTACTCCAAATATAAAAGGGTCTTATTCGCCCTTGTATGGTGTACTGTTCTCACATTTGGGGGGCTCCGGCTCCTCCTCTCTTTTGGATAGGGTTGAATCTAAAGCTGAAAGACTAATTAACTTTCCCCTACTTTCAAACTCTCTTGATCCCTTATCTCTGCGACGTGACGTTGGTGCGCTATCTCTTTTCTATAGGTACTACAATGGCAGGTGTTCGAGGGAATTGGCCCCTCTCATTCCTCTACCGTTGCGTCGTCCTCGTTGCACAAGGGGTGCCCTGCTTTCGCACCAATTTTGTGTGGATGTAGGAAACCCCAGGCTGGCCCGTTGTGGTGCCTCCTTCTTTCCAGCCACTTGTTCTGTGGAACTCTCTACCATCTTCTATTTTTCCTACCGTATTTAATCTTCCACTCTTCAAGGCTTCAGTTTGTGCCCACCTGAGGGATGTGCGTTAGGTCTGTGTTTGAATGAGTCTTCTTCCCCCTTGTGTGTGCCCCTTCCGTGAAAAGGGCTCTGCCCGTGAGTGGTAGCGATCTGTAAAAATATATATATATATATATATATATATATATATATATATATATATATATATATATATATATATATATATATATATATATATATATAATCTTTTTCACCATAAATGCTATTAGACATGCTTACTCGAAGAAAGCTAAGAAATATTAAGAATAATAAAGAAAATAATTATGCTCCTCTCCTTGTTTCTACAGTTAAAGTTTGCTTGTTCAAACTGAGAACTTTACAGCTTATAATTTTGTGATTCTTATATATCTAAAATTAATTTCACTGAATTTATTAAAATATTCATTTTAAATAATTTCAAAATGTAACAAATTCCTATAATAATTAGCAACAATCTTTTGTGTTATTTATTAGACATTAAAAATTAGAACAGTACATTGTTAAATAAAGAATTGAAAAAAATTAAAATTTTATATATGTATTTTTTTCCTTTTACCATTCATCTAACTTTGATATTTTTGGGGTACATATAAATAGACGAAGGACAGATTCCCAACTTGGAACATTTTTTTGTATACCTGACAGATTTATATATGATCCCAATTTAAATGAGATGCTCTATAAAAAGGAAAACTACAAAATCAAGAAATGTACTAAATAAAAGTTTTGAGTTTTTGACTCTTCTAAGCAATATCCAAAAATTTAAAAATAATTTCAGGGTAAATTTTTTCACATTTTTTGACTGAGGGTTGTAGTTGAAAATTTGTTATTTTTTTTATCATTCATCCAATTTTTATAAAATTTTCAGATTAGATTTTCAAATTAAAACAACTTTTACTTCACACGTTTTTCCATATACCCAACATTTAACCCCTGGTCACGATATGCCTAAATTGAATAGCAAACTCAATGACGTACCCTGAGGCTAAATTGTTAGGTATATTGAAAAGTGTCCCAAGTAAAGATTCTTAACTCATCCAATTTCATTTATTAATTAAGAAAATTTCATAAATACAGGATGAACAGTAAAAAAAATAAAGCAATTTTTGATCTTCTCCAAGATGTAAAAAAAATTCACAAATACTTTGGTTATTATCTGAAGTAATCATAAACATAATACTTTCATTTAGACACTACAAAATGCTGTAGGTTTTTTCGAGACTGAATCACTCAAAATAGTCCATAGAAGACGAGATGACAAAAGTTAGTTATTAAAAAATATACTTTAAATCAAAGTCTTGTAACTCATCTCATTATGTCTACTCCGAAAATTTAATTAACATTGGATGAAATAAAATAATAGGAATCTTTTTTTTTTTTTTTAATTTTTTTTTTTGTCGAACCTGTCGTGTAAGTTAACGTCAACTACAATTTCGATAGGGTACTGCTATCATGAATATTTGGTGAGAGAGTGGTGTATATTGTGTATTGTACTGAGTTATGTATGCAGATTAATATTTTAAATATTTATGCATAATAAGAACATCACGATTAAAATAAAATTTATAAATTAAAATTAAATGCATAAAATTAAATTTCAAATCCATTTTAAATATAAAACCTATAGATAAGATTTGCTAAAAGGATCGGTCCCTCAATAAAAGGGGTCAGTCCCTCAGTAAAAATAAAGAAATCTCATAATTATTACAAATCTGCTACATACGTACAACGTTAATTGTTATAATTACATAAGAAATTGAAGCCAAATATTTCTCTGCTAATATACGCAGGAAATAGAAATATTCAAATTTTCAAGGAAAATATTTTAATTCTTTATTGAAAATTAAGACTGGTCGGAAGCAGGAGTCGAGGATGACTGAAACCTTTTGAAATGACCGAACATCCGACCTTAGCCGGAGCCGATATCACTATATTATATATATATATACTACATATATATATATATATATATATATATATATATATATATACTATATATATATATATATATATATATATATATATATATATATATATATATATATATATATATATATATATATATATATACATATATATATATATATATATATATATATATATATATATATATATATATATATATATATATATATATATATATATTGAAGAGCAAAATTAACGCACCACTGGAACAAACGTGAATAGGAGGATACTGAAACATACAAAAAGGGTAGTATCATTGTTAATATACAGCACATGTTATACATAATGGGGATAATAATGTGCCCCACCGTGGGAACTACAGGGACCCTGGAACACCGTGTCATATAAGTAGGGTGCGGTGCAAACTTGCAGGGTGTATGCGCATACCACTTGTCCCTGGCCGTCAGTACCTTGTGTGTCCTCCTCTTGCACATGTGACAGCTAAGCACCGTTGATGCATTCTGGAGATGAGGTCCTGCGTGGTTTCATGTGGCATTTCACAGGTCGTTAAGGTTGTGTGTCTGGTGCTGTAGACGTTGCAGTCGCCTTTTCAGTGTCCTACATATTCTCGATTGGGTTTTTAAGGTTGTGACTGTACGCGGGCCAGTCCAATGTTCGAATCTCTACCCTGTTGAGGTAATCACCAAGACATCTCGCTACGTGCGGTCTGGCTTTATCCTGCATGAGGAAGAAGGCTTCTTCGTTGTATGGGCCAAATGGTACGACGTAAGATTTTAGTATGTCCGTTATGTATCGTTGCCAGGTAAGGTATCCTGCCTCGAAGATGTGTAACTCCGTCCTGGCCTGCAAGGATATACCACCCCAAACCATAACGAACCCACCACCGAAGGGGAGTATCTCTTGCATTTTGCAGGCCTCCGATAAACTCTGGATCGTCCATCGGAGCTGTGCAGATTGAATCAGTACTCGTCCGTAAATATAATACTCGCCATATGCAGGGACCGCCAATGCAAGTGTTGTTGAGTGAAAGTTATCCTTGCTCTTCGGTGTTCCCTGTTGAGAGGGGGGGGGCCCTCTTGCCTTCCGTAGGTTTTATCCATGTTCCGTGAGGCAACGTCGAATGGTATTATTGCTAAGAAGGGTCTGATGGACAGCTTGCAGCTAGGCATGATGGTCACATTGTGTTGCATATCGATCAAGAGCTGCCATTAACCGTTTATATCTATCCTCTACGGCCGTTGTTGCCCGTAGTCTAGCTTGGCCAGGTGGCCTGGTGTGAGAATGTGTCAACTCGTACCTCTGTAGGACCCTTCCGATGGTTATATGGGAAACCCCGAACCGTCGGCCCAGTTGGCGTTGGCCGTACCCATCATCTGCCAATGTTGTGATTGCCATACAACCATCGCGTGACAAACTTCGTTGTAACCTCTCCATATTACTTGCACAACGTTAAGGGTCGAATAATCTCGATAACCGGAATACCCGTGACGTTACCTCTCCTACTACGTCACTCACCGAATTTGACTGCTTTTGCCCTTTTAGCGTATTTCCTCGATATCGCAACTATGCCCCGCCCATCGATGATAAACTGCATTATTTGGGTAGGTACGGGCACACACTTCCACACACAGACACTCCCATTACTCTTCAATGTCGTCGGGACCTCCCAACAGATAAATTGTAGATGGTGCGTTAATTTTGCATTTTTAAATATATATATATATATATATATATATATATATATATATATATATATATATATATATATATATATATATATATATATATATATATATATATATATATATATATTATATAAGAAAATGATCAAGGATCTCAGGAATCTGATGTTGAAAAGGAAAAAAGTTTTGATTAAAAAAAAAAAATGATTTGAATTAATTAAGAAGAATTAAATTTCTTTCTTTTTCAAATTTCAATTTTTAATCTTCATTACAAAATATGAATATTAAAGATTTAAAAAATAAGCAGAGATAGTAGTAAAAATTTTATTTGTTCTATTCAGAATATAAATTGGAAATTAAAAACAATATTTTGCTTCACGTTTGACCAAAGCAGTTCTTGCATTGTGCATCACGAAAGAGATTCGCAACAACGTCATCACAAAATCAAGATGAAGAAGTAGAATCGGCAGTAGATAACACCATTAATAGATCTTCAAATTAGTAACCTTAGTAATATATATATATATATATATATATATATATATATATATATATATATATATATATATATATATATATATATATATATATATATATATAATATATATATATATATATATTATATATATATATATATATATATATATATATATATATATATATATATATATATATATATATATATATATATATATATATATATATATATATATATATATATATATATATATATATATATATATATAAGCAATTTTTTTAGAAATGTTTCATAGATTAAGTCAAGTAAGCATAATTTTACATATTAAAAATTTGACCTTAACCTCTGGGAATAAAAATTCAGAACGAAACTTTAATTAATGAAACTTCAGAATTCTCAAACCAAAACCTAATGGAAATACATATATATATATATATATATATATATATATATAGTATATATATATATATATATATATATATATATATATATATATATATATATATATATATATATATATATATGTATGTGTGTGTGTGTGTGTGTGTGTGTGTGTGTCAGTGTGTGTCTGTGCGTCTGTGTGTATGTAAATATTTGTACATGATCAAAACCGTGTTACATTCACACTTAAAACTAAAAAGTATGCAAAGAAGGCTTAATTGAAGGGCAAAAGCTGTTCGCAGCTTTGAAGACTAATAAACGTTCCCCTCGTCTTTTTTTTTTTTTTTTTTTTCTGAAATGAAAATTATTATAAATTATGATGAAATGAAAGGAAAAGCTTTTAAAAATAGACGAATGTATTGGTTGGGACATTGCCAGAATATATGTTCCCATTTGGGGTTTCTTTCACGTAGTTTTACACTCAAATTTTTTAAATTGACAAGGAAAGCTGTCATTTTCTCTCTCTCTCTCTCTCTCTCTCTCTCTCTCTCTATATATATATATATATATATATTATATATATATATATATATATATATATATATATATATATATATATATATATATATATATATATATATATATATATATATATATATATATATATATATATATATATATATATATATATATATAAAACACAGAGAGCAGACTAAATAGAAAATGTACTATGTTAGAAAAATTTGTTCAAGAGAAATCTCTATTTGAAACAGGATCCTACAGGGGTATCTCAATATTTCTTTAGTGAATATTATATATATATATATATATATATATATATATATATATATATATATATATATATATATATATATATATATATATATATTATATATATATATATATTTTGGTTGGGTCTGCTCTGGTTTCTGAGGTCGGAGTTGGAGCTGAGCTACAGTAGTTATATTTCTTTTTTCGCTCCGAGAGACCGAAACTTATGAAGGTTCATTGAAGCCACCATAAAGCTCCGACACTTCCCCTCAGCTCATGAATGAACATTAAAATTTTCAAAATGTGAAATTATAGAATTGATCAAAACCAACGTAAAGCACAGTGAGTATAATTCGGTTAACAGCTCCTAGAAAACTAGTCGACGAAAACACCTACACTGGACAACCTATTTTCTCAAATTAAAAAGGACAAAAAAGACAAACGAAATCACAGTTCCGTTAAAGGAAAAGAAAACAGCTTCGAGAATTCCTGTAAATTAAGCATCAGGATCCTAGGTAAATTTATCCGTAATTTAAATAGAAAAGTATTTGAATTGTAAGCGTTTTACCTGCAATGATATAGTGTGTGATTGCGAATTTTGGCACAAGATGCAAGAAGAGCAGCACGAAATAAAGAGTGATTTATCCTTGGAATAAAAGGAAGAAGTGCTATCTAAATAGGAATCCAAGATAAATTAATAGATATTGCTATTATTATTATTAATTATTTTATTATTATTATTATTATTATTATCATTATTATTATTATTATTATTAGTAGTAGTAGTAGTAGTAGTAGTAGTAGTAGTAGTAGTAGTAACATCATTGTCATTATTATTACCATCAATTAATATACCATTAATATTATATTTACTAATACTATTATTATTATAATTATTATTATGTTCTTACAATCATCATCATATAAGAAATATACTACAATTAATGTTATTACTTCTTCAAAAATATGAAATATAATTACCGATTGTAAATATACAATGAATTTGGCATTAGATTTGGTGCTCGAAGGACGCAACACAGTGTCGAAATTATCCTAATTCTTTTGAATGCTTTTTATAGAAATATCAAAATTTTACCAGTTTTCTAATTAAAAATCTGTCTATTATAAAAATTATGTTATATTTATGTTATTAAAATGATTTAACCTGTAATGTCCCTTTCAGAATAAAATGTTTGAATTGAATTATTATTATTATTATTATTATTATTATTATTATTATTATTATTATTATTATTATGAATTAATTATTATTATTATTATTATTATTATTATTATTATTATTATTATTATTATTAGTCAAACAATAAAATAGAGATGATGGGCAGGCCATAGAGAAATGAAGTTAGATGGATAAATTGGACATTATATTGCGAGCCATTGACTCTGAAAAGTTATAAAATTACTGTAAAGTGACTGTAACTCAATTAAAGGTGGACAGAAAGTTATAACAACTGCAAAAGTTATAACAAAGTATTTACGTTAATATATAATATATATATATATTATATATATATATATATATATATATATATATATATATATATATATATATTATATATATATATATATATATATATATATATATAATTATATATATATATATATATATTATATATATATATATATATATATATATATATATATATATATATATATATATATATATATATATATATATATATATATATATATATATATATATATATATAATCTCCTCTTGTGGGTAAAGGTCAGAGGCCTACCAATTTCACCAGATTTGGGGGAATAACAAAATCAGTCCAGTTAATACACGGACTTTGAAGGTGTGTAAATCAAAGGAAGTTTTAAAAATAGATAAAGAAATTGTGTTCCAGACCTTACCAGTAGAGTACACGAAAGATTGAGCATTGCTGTTAAATCTGGGATCTGAGAGTTAAACAATGAAGGGATGAGACTGTGTAGGAAGACGTCGCACGGGCCCTACTCAAAGGAGGGGTTATGTAACGGGAGAGTAACGATAGTATAGAGAGAGTGGCCCAACAATCTGAAATTAGAAAGAGACTGAAGAGAAGTGGTAAGAGCGAAGGAGTTGATAAAACGAAGAGCCCTAGACTCCACCTTTTAAAAGAGAGTTGAATAAATGAAACCACCCCAGATATAAGAGGCATACTCCATACAGGGGCGAACAACACCCGTAAAAGAGTAAGCCACTGAGGTGACGTGTAGAATTTTGATGACTCCTCAGAACACCCAATCTTTTTAAATTTGTTTAGAAAGACAATTACTGTATTCTTTCCAAGAAAGATCACGAGAAAAAGATACGCCGAGAATATTAATGACAGACGAAGGCTTGAGTTTTATGTTTTCGAAGATGACATAGTTAGGTTGAAGGTTTTATCGAGTTCAGAGATGGAGGAATTGAGTTTTTGAGCCATTGAAAACAACCATGTTTCCTCTGCCTCAATTTGAATTACGAGAAAGATCAGAGGTCAGTTGCTCCAAGGCTATCCTGTTCGCTTCAATTAACTGTTGTTGGTATATTTCAAATTGAAAGGAGTAATAAAAGGTGGAATCATCTGCATAGGAATCAAAGGCGATATAGTAACAGAGAGGAGATCTTTTATGCAAAACAGAAAAAGTATTAGATATAGATCAGAGCAATGAGGAACACAACTATTAATAGATTTAAAGTAAGAATGGTGACCGGCTACAACAGCTACTATAGAACAACGGGAAAGGAAACCAGAGAGAGGGTCACAGAGAGAAGGATAAATTCCGAAAAAGGAAAGTTTTGAAATCAAGGCTTTGTGCCAGACTCTGTCGAAAGCTTTCGATATGTCTAACGTGACAGCAAAAGATTCACCGAAATGCCGAAGAGTGGAGGACCAAGAGTCAGAGAGAAGGGAAAGAAGATCACCAGTAGAGCGTTTCTTATGAAAACCATAATGACGATCAGAGGTAAGATTAGAAGAATTGAGATGTTTCCAAATCTTTCTATTAATGATAGATTCGAAAGCTTTAGAAAGAAGAAAGGTTAAAGAAATAGGAAGTCAGTTAGAGGGTTGAGAAGATTGCACGCTACCAGCAAGAAGGGAAGGTTGAAGTAGAAAGAAAGATACGAAATAGTTTACCAAGGTAGGATGCAATCTCAAAAACAACAAGTTTGGAGAACTGCAGGAGGGATACCGTCAGAACCGTAGGCTTTCTTAGTGATAAATAACATCTTTATGTAATATATATAATTATTATATATATATATATATATATATATATATATTATATATTATATATTAATATATATAATATATATATATATATATATATATATATATATATATATATATATATATATATATATATATATAATTATATAATATATAATATATATATATATATATATATATATATATATATATATATATATATATATATATATATATATATATATATATATATATATAATATATATATATATATATAAAAGGAAAAGATTATATTATAATAAAATGCTTTTTCTACTATTTTCTGATTTTGACATATTTCATTGATTCAGCTAAGTTAAATATAACGTGTGTGTGTGTGTGTGTGTGTGTGTGTGTGTGTGTGTGTGTGTGTGTGTGTGAGAGAGAGAGAGAGAGAGAGAGAGAGAGAGAGAGAGAGATATGATTTAATAGTTAATGTTTATTGTACTCTGTCCTGAGGATACGGAAAGTACTTCCTCGAAACGTCTACTTTAATAAATTTGATTCCTAACTATGTTCAGAGCTTTCTTACTCTTTATATATATATATATATATATATATATATATATATATATATATATATATATATATATATATATATATATATATATATATATATATATATATATATATATATATATATATATATATATATATTGCCTCTTGTGGGCAAAGGCTGGGGGCCCACCAAGTTACTACCAGAGTTTGGGAGCAATCCAGAAATCGGGTCAATTTAAAAGGCCGACATGTCCCGACACACGGCTTTTAAAGGTGCATAAATCATAGGAAGTTGGAAAAATAGATGAGGGGAGTGTGTTCCAGACTTTACCAGGAGAGTACATGTAAGATTGAGCATAGCAGTTAAATCTGGGGTCGGAGAGTTGGACACGGAAAGTATGAGAGTGTGTAGAAAGGAGTGTCGCGCGAACCCTTCTCAATGGAGGAGGTATGCGACGGTAGAGTTCCGAAGAGCAGTGTTCATTGCAATAGCGATAGTATAGGGAAATTGACGCAGCAATTCGACTATTGAGAGTAGAAGAGTTGATAAGACGAAAAGCCCTAGTCAATACCTTCTCAAGAAGAGCTGAATGAGTGGAATCACCTCAGATGTGTGACGCATACTCCATACAGGGGCGAACTACACCCTAATAAAGAGCAAGCAACTGGGGTGGAGTGAAGAAATTCTGAAGGCGTCTCAGAACACCTAACCTCTTAGAATCTTAGAAGCTTGTTTAGAGAGAGAAATAAGGTGATCTTTCCAAGAAAGATCACGAGAAAAAGAAACACCGAGAATATTAAGAAGAGATGAAGGTTTGAGTTGTGTATTTTCGAAGAAGATATAGTTCTGTGGAAGATTAAGATTTTGAAAACGACATTGTTTTCTCAGCCCCAATTTGAAATACGAGAAAGATCAGAGGTCACTTGCTCCAAGGCTACTCTTCTTGCATCTATTAACTGCTTTCAAATTGAAAGGAATAATACAGGGTGGAGTCATCGGCATAGGAGTGGATAGGAGATGAGGTAACAGATAGAAGGTCATAAATGAAAAACAGAAAAAGTGTTGGGGATAGGACAGATCCTTGAGGAACACCACTATTAATAGATTTAAAGGAAGAACGGTGGCCGTCTACAACAGCTGCTATAGAACGACCGGAAAGGAAATCAGAGAAGATCACAGAGAGAAGGATAGATACCGAAAGAGGGAAGTTTGGAAATCAAAGCTTTGTGCCAGACTCTATCGAAAGCTTTCGATATGTCCAACGCCAGAGCAAAAGACTCACCGAAATGCCGAAGAGTGGAAGACCAAGAGTCAGAGAGAAGGGAAAGAAGATCACCAGTAGAGCGTTTCTTACGAAAGCCATACTGGCGATCAGAGATAAGATTGGAAGAATTGAGATGTTTCCAAATCTTCCTGTTAAGGATAGATTCGAAAACTTTAGAAAGAACGGAGGTTAAAGAAATAGGACGATAGTTAGAGGGTTGAGAGGGGTCCCCTTCTTCGGCACAGGCTGAATGAGCGCACGTTTCCAACAAGAAGGGTAGGTTGAAGTAGAAAGACATAGACGAAATAGTTTACCAAGGCACGGTGCAAGCTCTGAAGCAAAAGTTTTGAGAACCACAAGAGGAATACCGTCAGGACCGTACGCCTTCTTAGTGTTAAGTTCAGAGAGAGCACAAATGACGTCTTTAGAAGAAATTACAATTTTAGGCATAAATGAGTTGGAGGGGGTTGAAGGAGAAGGAACAGCTCCGGAATCGTCTAAGGTTGAATTAAAGGCAAAAGTTTGAGCAAAGAGCTCAGCTTTAGAAGAAGGCAAAACGGTAGTTGTACCGTCGGAAGACACGAAAAGTGGAAAAGAGGAAGAAGCAATGTTAGAGTTGACATTTTTTAAAAAATGCCAGAAAGGGCGTGAAGAAGAAGAACCAGAAAGATTATGCATTTTCTATGGAGAAATGAGTTTTAGTGTCACGAAGAATAGATTTTGCACGATTCCGGGATGAAATATAAGCTAAGTGAGTTTCAGGAGTTTGAAGACGACTGTAATCCCTGAAGGCAGCGTCCCTGTGGCGGATAGCACGAGAACAAGCAGAGTTAAGCCAGGGTTTGTTAGGTTTAGTAGAAAGGAAAGAATATGGAATGTTCGCCTTCAAGCAAGAGAGAATCACATCGGTTATGCCCTCTGCACATTCCGAGGGACCCCTCCCGTGGAAACAGTAATCATTCCATAGAAAATCAGAAAAGTACAACCGCAAGTCAGACCAGTTAGTGGCACCGAAATGCCAGAAAAGGCAAGGCGAAGGCGGAGAACGTTCTTGCGGAAGACTTGAAGAGACAGAACAAGATACAGATTAGAAGGTGATCGAATGAACCCAGAGGAGGAAAGAGTTCAACAGAGTAAGGGAAAGGATGAGAAGTTAGGAAAAGATCAAGAATACTGGGTTCATCACCATGGCGACCAGGGATACAGGTAGGGAGATGCACCAACTGCTCAAGGTTGTTCTGGATTTAAAATTGGTAGGCGAGTTCACCAGCTGGATCATGAGAGCTAGATGAAAGCTATTGGCGGTGGTTAACATTGAAATCACCTAAAATGATGATTTCGGAGAAAGGACAAGAAGAAAAAATGTGTTCTTATGTTGGAGTTAAGATCGTCGAAATTTTTTTTATAGTAGGTAGAATTAAGAGATAAATAGGCAGAAAAAATGAATTTAGTTGTAGAGTTGCAGGAAAGTTTAAGCCATAAAGTAGAGAATTCAGAAGACTCCAAATTAGAGAACAGAACAGACAACATCGTTGCGCGCATTGCTCCTTTGGCTGAAAATTGAGGATAGAGACACTAGGAGGAAACACAGTAGGGTTTGTTGTGAGAGTACTTAGACACATGGGTTTCAGTTAGGAACAAGAGATGAGGTCTAGAAGAACAAAGGTGATGTTCGACAAAGTGTAAATTAGAAAAGAGTCGGCGAATGTTGCAGAAGTTAATGAAAAAAAGAGGACCGTGCACCAGGGCAAGTCGGCTTCAAGGTCTTGGTGGCACCAACCCCATCATCGGAGGCCACTAACTCCCAAGTGGTGATGGTGGAAGGGGTAGATGAGGGGCTATGTTTGGAAGCTGCTCCTTCAAGCTTCTCCGAGGTAGTTTTACGTTTTGCCATTGTGAAAAATTTTTTTTTTAAATTATTATTTTTTTCCGTATGTGTACATGCTTTTAAATTCGTAGGATACATGTGAAGAAAAGGGAAGGTTGTGGGAGTATAGAGACTCCAATGTGAGTCAAGGGTACACTAGAGACCCTCTGAGAAGATGAAACGAGAAAAGGAACGAACCAAAGGGCAACGGAGTGAAACGTAATGGTTTAGCCCACCCTATCACCCCTCGGGTTAAGCCCAGTGGGGGGTACTTTCATCGCTTCGGACGGCGCTACGTCCTCCCCTATATATTATATATATATATATATATATATATATATATATATATATATATATATATATATATATATTATATATATATATATATATATATATATATATATATATATATATATATATATATATATATATATATATATATATAATATATATATATATAATGTGCTCTGTGTTCCGGAAGCAATTTTAACTGTGAGTGACATGTAAGGAATTGTCAATTTCTCATATATTCAAAGAATTATATGCATTTGTATTCATCATGCTAACCTTATTCCTGCTTTGATGTATCCAATTTAAACGAAAACTCAAACAGAAGTGAGTAGGTTTTATAACCTTCAATCAACATTTTAATAATAGTTCAAATTCTGAAGTTATTTTCGGCTAAAAGAATTATTAACGTTTAGTTTGGACTTGGAATTTTTATGAAAACATTTCTATTGTTTTCATATTGAGCTTATTACATCAAAATTCAACCTGTATTTTTCCTCTTCCTTTGTATAAATAGAGAAATAAATGTAAAACACTCTCACAATATAAACTCTTATTCATTACACATACACACACACACACACCACACACACACACACACACACACACACACAACACAATATATATATATATATATATATATATATATATATATATATATATATATATATATATATATATATATATATATATATATATATTATATATATATATATATATATATATATATATATATATATATATATATATATATATATATATATATATATATATATATATATATATATATATATATATATATATATATATATATATATGAATATTAGCAGTGATGTTCTCCTCAGGTGAGCAAAGGATGTCAATGTTTTGCTCTGTTTCTCAACCCTGACAAAATACAAACCAGAGGAAAAAATATTCTTGATATATATATATATATATATATATATATATATATATATATATATATATATATATATATATATATATATATATATATATATATATATATATATATATATATATATATATATATATATATTTACGGAGAAGGAATAACGACTAACACGGAGTGTTAGGCTTGGATAGTGCTTCCCTCTGTCTTCTGTTGCCTCTTGTTCGTCCTCGTTTCATTTTTTTCAGAAGGCTTCGCAGTTGTTCTCTCGACCTTACACTGTAGTGCCTTACACTGAGGTGTCTCTCACTCTCATCTTTCTCCTTTACAGATTTACAAGCACATATTCAAACATTATCTTTTTAGAAAAATAAATGACAAAACATAAATTCGCCTCGGAGATTTTTGGATGAGTAGATTCCAAACAATATCTTTCATTCCCCCCTCAAATCATCATCAATCACTTGGGGATTCTCAGTCTCCTGTAATAGGGTTGGAACTGCCAGCATGACCTAGTTCAAGATTTTCTCTTTTTTTTCCTTAATTTTTGCAACTTTCGCAGATATTATTCTAATTTCCACCTCGTTGAAAACCATTTCGCTACTAGAACTCGCCTCTTGCTTTTAATATTCTTAAGTGAAACACAGCTGCATGAGCGTTTCGAGAGCAAACCCTTCTCTGTTCCCTCTTAGTCTCTATATTCAGTTTTCAGCCGAAGGCGTTTGTTGATCATATGTGCAATGATGCTGCTTGTTCTTGTGTCTCTAATTTGGTGTCTTTCAAATTTTCAACCTGTGGCTAAGGATTTCTTGCTAATCAACAACAAAACTCATATATTATATCTATTTGTCTTTAAATCCTACTGATAATCCAAACAAAGAAAATAGGGCTTGATATGAAAGGAAAGAAGTTAGTTATAGATGCTTGGCAATTGGAACTTGTAAGGTTCTTGAAATAGGCATGATAAGTGCTTAATAAACTGTATAACTTATTATTAACCTTGCCTGAGTCCTGGAGTAGTGAAGATAGAATAATATTTCGTTAATGATGACAAACAAACTGTGCTAGAAAATTAATTAAGAAATAAGCGTAAAAAGTGATCAAAGCTATTTCGTATTCCTATACTTATCAATAAACCGTGCTATTGCAAAGTGATCGTAAATTTCAGTGACAGTAAGAGTGATTTAATAATAATATTAAAAGTGAGAAGAATAATACTAAATTAATTGCTAAAAAAGAAAAATTTCTACATACAAATAGCAGCAAGAAAGACAGCAGCGAAAGAGCATTTTAAAGTAAGAAGAAACTGAAATGCAAATGGTATTGGAATCGAGTTTTAAAGGAAAGCAGTTGTGGTAACTCGATACGGTTTAAGAATAAACAGCGAACAACGACAACAAAAATCAAAAAAGGGGTTTAGTCAAGAAATCACCGTTCAAGAAATTTAAAAAGTAAGGGAAATAAAGAAGGAGATTGTTTTACAATCCCCCATATAGGTTTCCTATACCCCATCAAAAAGGAAAAAAAACGAAAGGAGATGGAAGAAAGAAAGAACTTCTATTTCATGAATATCATTCCCCTTACCTTATCGAAACAAATGAAGAAAGCAATCAGATGTTAAACGCAAGGAAATAGAATCAGAAACTTGGAAAAAATAATTAAAAAAATAGAAAAAAATTGTGCGTGTGTGTGTGTGTTGTTTTTTTTTAATTTAATAAATTACTAAAAGTAATAAAGTGAATAGTTTTTTCAAAAAAAAATTATAATAATAATAATAATAATAATAATAATAATATATAATAATAATAATAATAATAATAATAATAATAATAATAATAATAATAATAATAATATGGAAATAATAAAAAATGTTAATAAAATGAAAATGATAAATGAGAATAGTAATGAATAAAAATAATAATAATAATAATAATAATAATAATAATAATAATAATAATAATAATAATAATAACAGAACAGTAATATTAATATTCATGAATGGTAATTAAAAGAAAAAATAGGTAAGAGATCCCGAAAATCATTAAAAATTCAAGAAAAAAAAAGAAAAAAGGAGAATTAAAATTTGTTGTGCTTTTCAAAAAGGAACAAGAAAAATAACCCCCAAAAAATTCCATGTATGTTATAATGGTTACTAAACTGAAAAAAAAGAAATCTGACATAAAAACAACAAACATTGGCAGAGTTTAAAATACGAACGGAGATCATTAGTCTCAGTGTAGATCTCTGTAGTTAACGACAGAAAAATTAAACTCATGCAATCAAAATAAAAGCAAAGGATTAATTCTTGAGCTATATTTAGTTCGAATGTAGGAGAAAAATTCTTAAATAAAATGTGAAATAGAGTTGTCACTCTCCGCAGTCAACGAAAAGTGTTCCTTAACTTTCAGTTTCCAAAAGATAAATGAGAAAATAATGAATAAAATTAAAATTAAAAAGGGAAGGTTGTATTAAATAGTAATCGTTAATTACCTTCTACGCGGAACAAAGGTAATTCTGGAACCTTTATCTGAGCTTTAAAAAGTTAAAGATTTAAAGAAAAAAAATCTGCGGTAAAAAGGTAAAAGTTTTAAGGATTAAAATAAATGTTGCAATTATCGAATTAAATTCCAATTTAATAATTACAAAGAATCAAAGGCAAAATTTTCATTTACATTTAAAGGTTGAAAATTTCGAGGAGATGGATTAACAAATAATAATAATAAAATCATGATTTTTTTTTGTAATTTTGATTTTTATTGATTTTTTAGTTCCAAGTCTTTTTATTAGTAAGCTTATTCTTCTAAGTAATAATTCATAAGTAAATATATTTTGTTAATAAGATTAATTAAGTAAGTTATTTAAATAACATATTTTGAACCTCCTCCATAATTAATTTTTCAGCATTCTTCAAAAATCCCACTTCAGTTGTTCAAACTTTTTCGGATTGTAGGGGTAAGCAAAATTACTTACGGGTTTTTTATTTTATTTTAGAAAATTATACAACAAACAAACTATACAGTTTAATCTCATAATTTTAAGTGATATCCATGATATTATTATTTTTCCTACTTATTTTAATATTAATTTGCAATTATTATTGAAAATTATTATAAATAGCAGTAATCCCAGTAGTGTGATATAGTAATATTATATTATTACTGTTATTATGCTTATTTTAATATTTTCATTCCATATTTAATTATTATTATTATTATTATTATTATTATTATTATTATTATTATTATTATTATTATTATTATTATTATTATTTCTTCTTCTTCTTCTTCTTCTTCTTCTTCTTCTTCTTCTTCTTCTTCTTCTTCTTCTTCCTATTATTATTATTATTATTATTATTATTATTATTATTATTATTATTATTATTATTATTATTATTATTATTATTATTATTATTATTATTATTATTATTATTATTCTTCCTATTATTATTATTATTATTATTATTATTATTATTATTATTATTATTAATTGGATGAAAAACCACTATTTGAAAAATTATGTTACCCTTAAAAATTGTGTTGCCATGATTTAGTATCTTAAGTTATTGTTGTTATTTTATTCTGTTGTTGAATTCATTTTTCATCATACCGTACTTTTTCTTTAATTTTGGGAAATTAGTATATTTGTTTTACTTTTGGAATATCCTTTTTTTTTATTATTATTAATATAATTATTTTAATTTATGATTTTATTATTGTAATTTTTATTTATTTTTTTTTTTTTGCACATTCATTTTTTAAAGATTTTGGTAATAATTTTCTTTAACATTTGAAGGAGTTCTATCTCACTCCTTTATCACATTTTCAATTTTAAAATCATTTTTTTTCTTTTACTATATTTACTAAACAATGGAAATTTTTGTATAAATAATTGTGCTCATAATTTTTAGGTTTTTGTACGTAGAAATTAAATAAAATCTTACGAGAAGACTGCTTCTTCCTTTTTACCCAAATCTGGAGGAAGAAAAGAAACAGATATATATATATATATATATATATATATATATATATATATATATATATATATATATATATATATATATATATATATATATATATATATATATATATATATATATATATATATATATATTAGCGATGGCATCCGTGGAGGATCCTCATCAAAATTAACATCCGCATCCGCATTCGCACTAGCGAAAATTATATATCCGCATTCGCAATGGACGAAAATTCTATACCCGCATCCGCAAATGAGAAAATATGACATTATTATGAGTTACCATAACTTCTGCTTCTTTTTGTAATTATTTGTTTTTAGAACCCAGAAATAGGGTAAAAAACAATGAAACATTAGAAAGCCCCTTTTAAACTAGGAAATATAGCCAATTTATCTAAACATCTTAGTGAACAATAAGAAAATTTATAAAATTAATTAAATTTATTTATAAGATTTAAAACTTTCTAATGTAAATAAATAAAAACTTTGTAGAAAATTTTGAATCAAACATATCTATATCTATTTTGTCACAAGAATGGAATAAAATAGTATAATATAGCACGTTATATTATTCAAATATTTATTTATAATCAATATTATTTTTAAAGTTTATAAGATATTTCGCTTTGATGGGCAATTGGAACAATTTTAGTCACATAAAAATATTAAAATAGAGCGGTGGACACTAAAAAGTTAGAAGGTACTGGTTAAAAGGTTGCCATTGTTGCTGATAGGAGGCTTAAGTTGTGTACCGTATTAGTGTAAGAACAAGAAATAATAGTTTTGAATTATTCAGACTTCATTTAGAACTAAAGTTTCCTACACAATATACAAGATCAAAAAGGCTTTAATTTTTTTTCCAAATTATTCGATTGTTGGAATTGCGTTAAAGGCAAGAAAATGTAAAAGCGTTAAGTCCGTTAATGATTTTTTTTTATTTACGACAACGTTAATCGTTAATAGAAAATTTAACGACGTTAATTAACTATTAATGGATTAATGAGTTACTGCCCAGCTCTGTACAGAACTGGGTACAGCTAATCAACAATTAACTTCGTTAACCGTTAATCCGTTAACGAAAATGTTATCGACGTTAATAATTTATTCGTTAATTAACAGAGCAATTACTGCTTTTCAGTCGTTAATTATAAAATAATTTTTTTATAAAATCACCTTTTAAAAAAAGCCCAACACTTAATTGATTCTGTTCATTTTTTCAAGAGTTTAAGATTGTGGATTGTTAACTACTGAAGAACCAGAAATGTGATACCATATCTTCAGCTTCTTTATGTAATTATTTATTACTAGAACCAAGAAATGGGGTAAAAAAAACTAAAAAAACAATGGAACATTATGTACTAAATACAGGAGAAATAAAAAATTTATTGCTATTTAAATGCAAATTTAAATAAATATATATATATATATATATATATATATATATATATATATATATATATATATATATATATATATATATATATATATATATATATATATATATATATATATATATATATATATATATATATATATATATATATATATATATAGGCTGCCTCTTATTTCATAATTTCTAAATTTCAGTTAACACAAGTAACAGTATCATTATACAAATTTGAACGTGATTAATTGACATTAACCGGCTGCGACTTTCAATTAAAGTCTGTTGAAATGCAAAAGAAAATCCAAAAAATTTTCTGGTACCGTCTGTTGGTCTATTTCCTTTCCTTACTTATTTAAATAATTTTTCCACAACATAAACTACCTTCCAAAAAGAAGTAATTAACGTCGAACTAAAATATAAAATTTACATGTGCTTATTGTGAAAAGACTGTTGCTAGTTGAAAAAATGAAGTTAAAAAATATAAAAAAGATATTTAAAGTTTGCAGAAGTCCAAAAGAACTTTTTTTATCTATCATACTTTAGCAAAAAATATAAAGCAAAATATAAATTAATTTTTGAAGGCAAAAAAAGATTTTTAAAATTAATTTTTTACTATATTAATGCTAACAATAATGATGATAATAATGATAATACTAATAATAATGATAATAATAATACTGCTGTATATTCTGGACTGTCTCGGTCAAGTTGGTGGATTAGTACGGGATGACTTCATATATCTTCAACTCCCCTGTAAATGGATATTGAATACCCTATAAATATGCTATATGAGCAATAACAATATGTAACCTTTCTTTAAAGAAAGTACATATAAAAAACTTTATATATATTGTGAGGTACTTAACTGTGCAATTTATAGTTGCAAATATTTTCCCAAAACATCTTAAATAATATAGATGAGCCCTATCATAACAACTCAACGAATATAAATGGTAAATTTTAAAAAAAATAAGTTATAATACTGGGACTGTATACAACTCATAAAAATGGTAAAAAATGGTGCTATCAAACTTCAGCACATAAAATTGTAATCAAGGGACTAATCTAATTTTATATTATTTCTATCAAGTGATTTTAGAAGCTTTAATGCAAAATAATTGGGTAACTATAATTACTAAATTGTCATGACTCTCCTAAATACATATATGAGATTGGTAAAAAACTAAGTATAAAAAATCAGGCTTTAACCATGAATTATTTCAAAATGGAAGTTTAATACTTTACAGAGTTTATATTTTTTTATGGGTTTTTGGGCAATTAAGAAAGAGGTAATAACCAATACATTGATCCCACCTGAACAAATTTGGTTTTCTTTCTTCAGCACAGATCTTGAGGTAGACAGCAAACTGCAGGCACCCCAAGCTTCTTTCGGATAGTTGATAAGGGCTCTTGAAGGTGAATCTTGTACTATAGTTTTAGTTGGTGCACATTAAACTGTCAAAATTATGAAAAAACTTGGCCAATAAATGCTCTTCTGCATTTATATGTCTTATTTTAAAAATGTTAGAATAAATTCTATCTTTTTGGTATGGGTGGTATCTAGGTCTCTCTTTTTTCCATGCTCTAGCATCAGCGATAAAAAAAAATAAACTGGGAGATAAATAATGATTTAAGGTTCAAAAAGAAACTAGGAAGTATGAAATGGTGGCTTAATATTTTATAAGAAACTAGATTTCTAGACAGTTGTCTTTAATGCCAATAATATAAAAATATAATGTATTTGGTAAATATTAACAAATTTCAATAAAAGATTCGATACTTTTATTAATTAAGAAAATTGCTAAAACATTCTTGAATGATACTAATTGAAAGGTTTCTATAGCACAGGTAATGTTGTTTTTGGATGCTTCCTCCAGTAATCTTGAACAGCCTGAAAAGTATTTTTAAAGCAAATAATTGTTATATTTCACCTAAAAAGTAATTTAAATATTTTCGATATTATTTCAAAAACTTAATTAGATAATATAAAAAATGCTACCTTTAAGAGAAATTGCTTCTGGTCTTCATCTTTGGTTATTTTAACATTAGATTCTTGCATTAGCTTTATTCCTTTTTCAGCTAGATCATTATTAACTTTCAATTATTTTATTATTTTGTTCCTTTTCTTATAATCCTCTAAATTACTCCATTCTTATGGATCTTTTATCAAATATTTGATGGAAATGTTGAATCTTTTAAAGAAACTTAGTGAATTCTTACTTAGCAATTTTATTATTATATGATTATCATTAACTTCCAAAAATATATAAACATCACCTTTTCTTTAAATTAATTTCTTTGACATTTCTTCATAGTTTGCTTCGCATTCACCGTTTTTAACACAATAATTTTAGTAGCCATTTCCATTCTGTCTTCATTATTGATTCTGTTATCGAATAAGGCAAAACACGCACATTCCTCATTTAGATAATATTATAAAGGATTTATAAATTTAGGGATGGCAGCATCAGTTTATACTTTATCAGTATTTTTATAATTGCGTCAGTCCTTCAAAAGATTTAATGTCATTATAGAGGTGCTTGAACAGCATTTGAACATTGGAACCAATACATTGCATAACATTTTGCTATAAATATGCTTAGCTGTAGCAGTGATGATTCTTCATTACTATAGTTAAATGAAATGCATTCCTAAATAAGTAAATTTTTAAGCTATAAAAGTCCTTAGCCATACATAGTGCTAAATTGTATTCGCCTGGCTTCCTAAATTTTATTACCCCTAGTGGAATTTCACCTAAGAATTCAATTACTAGCTCTAAAAACTCTTTATACTCATTTCTAATGAATGACGTTAACAATACCGAATGTGCAAATGTTACATGCACTTTATCTTTAAAAATTTCTTTTACATCAGTTCTAATAATACCGGGAACGAAATGTTTAATATTAATTTCAGGCCACTTTGCTCTAATCTTTTAAACAGAGGAATGTCTGGTCTTGAAATTGTTATTTTACATTTAGAAACACTTTTTACCAAGATAATCGCTGAAATATGATGCTGACAATCCAAAAATAAAATATTGCGCTCAATTTTCTTTTCTAACTGCGAACAGGCTATATTAATCTATCGGTATTCGATGGAGTCGTGCCGAATATAAATGACTGGACTTTAACTGTCAATGCCCAATTCTCTAATGCTTCATAAACATTTTCAGCTATTTATTTTCCTATTCCTTCAGGTAAATTCAGAACAGCTAATAACTGTTCTATGTTCGGAGGTGTTGCAATGATTGTTAATTTATCACATGATATTCCATTATCAGATAATAATTTTGTGTCCCAGTGAATTGTTAAAGCACTTGCATTTATTAAACATGTAGAAATGTCTTTCTTTATCTTTTATTATACAACTTACGATACTTGAGGTGTTTTATATAAATCAACCAACCAGCGAAACAAACATACGAACAAAGATCTGTTGTATATAAGGCTGTGTTTTGGAAGTTTGGTTCATTTTCACCAAACTCTTCGATGAAGATACATCTCCGACCTCTCTTGGGATCGTTACCCCATAACCTCGAAACCTTACTACAAATCTTCAGGTATTATTGCTCATATTGAATTATGTTGTCATTATTATTATTGTTATTATTATTGTTACTAGTTATTTGTTTATTGTCTGTTGCAGAAATAAAAGCCTGACTTCCTCTTAGTAGTCATTGCCCCTCAATACTTATCTCTATTTTCCGAATGGAAGTACCATTAATAATGTATTCAGAAGAATCTAAGGAGACATTATCTAGAAAAGATGACAGTAAGTGAACTGCATCTCATTCATCGATTTTGTCTTGTCTAAAGTTGCCGCCATTCGAGGCGGTAAAATTTCTTTTCGTGCTCTTTTTTTCTTCGAAAGAACGATAACCTTAGTTGTTCCTGTTTCTTCATCTAGAGGAATCAACATTGACTCTGATTCCAAAGCTCGAATATATTGCCTAAAAAGAATGCAGGAAGAATCTTTTCCGAAAGAGCTTGCCTTTTTAAGAAGAGTGAAAGAGGATGCTTCGTTAAAGGAACCACCACCAGATTTGGTAAACAATTTAAATTTATTTCTAGATAATTTAGAGCTCATTAGAAGCAAAGGTAGATTGGCTCGTTCTAATTATTATGACTTTGATGTTTTAAATCCAATCCTGATGGGGAAAAATCATCATTTGACATTTCTTTTTATTCGAAACGCCCATTTTGATTGCAAACATCTTGGTATTCAAGCCACTCTAACCAACATTCGTCTGAGAGGTTATTGGATCACCTCTGCTAGAAATACTATTCGAAAAGTCATATCAGAATGCATAGTGTGCAAAAAATACAACAGTTTTGCATTCAATTATCCTCGCTTCACAAATTTTTCAAAAGCTCAAGTGGAACTTTTTAGGCCTTATAAGAATGTGGGTATAGATTATACCAAACATTGGTGGGTGAAAGTAAAAGGTTCACCTCAATCTCAAAAAATGTATATCTTAATTTATACATGTCTTAGCATAAGAGCTATTCATTTGGATTTGGTTCCTGATATGTCTTCAGAATCATTTGTAAAATCATTTCAGGGTTTGTAAATCTCTATGGAGTGCCAGATGCAGTTTATAGTGATAATGCGCTTTCCTTTATACAGGGAGTGAATTCATTTGAGTCATTTGTGGTTTCAGAGAATGGAAAAGAGTTTCTTCGTAAAAATTAGATAAAACATCATCGTGTACCACTTTACAGTCCATGGACTGCTAGCCTGTGGGAGAGAATGGTTAAAGTCGTCAAAAGCTGTCTACTGAAGACAATTGGAAGATCTTCTGTCGAATATTTCAGCTTTATAACAACTCTCTCAGAAATAACTGATGCTATAAACTCTCGTCCTCTGACATATACTTCAAGTTCAAATGATGTGATACCTCTCACACCAAATTGCTTTTTAAAACCACATTCCAGAACAAGTATGGTAATAAGAAAAGAAGATAATTCTGATCTTATGGCGATGTCTCCATCATCGTCTCGAAATGTTTTAATTAAAGCCCTAAAAAAATCTTCTGACAAATTTGAAGAGTTTAGAACAAGGTGGTACGAGGAATATCTACTAAGTCTTCGAGAAACCTGTCGAGATTTATACCAAAGCCAGATGTGATAATCTGGTTAAGGTCGACGATGTAGTGCTGATCCGCAGTCCTGTAAAAGACAGACCATTTTGGCAAATGGGAATCGTCACTAAATTGATGTATGGAGATGATGGAAAAGTTCGATCAGTCTTCGTAAAGACACCAGGAGGACAAATCAGCCTATATCCTGTCAAACTTTTGTATCCCCTGAAACTATCTTTAACCCACAGTGGGTCTTCTCAACCATCATCTACTTCAACTGGATCAATGCCTTCTTCAGCTATATCCTCAATGCCTGGGACATCTGCTCAGCCTACCACTTCGATATCCCGTCATTCAATGGAAACACCTTCGGGAACTGTCAGACCAATTCGGAAAGCAGCTATGACTGCAAGAGTGCACTTCCGAGAAGAAGACTCTAGCTGCGTTCAGAAACCGAGCAAAAGCGAGCGGATCGCTGGCTTTTTGGCTGATAACCGTTTTTTCTCAACTTTCGGTGAGTGTGACGTCATGGTTCGGCTCTGACGACATAAAAATCGTCATAAAAACATTATGAAAAGTAGCAACCTTTTAGCCATCTTTTTGCTCGTTCAAGCACTAGGGTATACAGGCGCTCGTTTACGCTTAAATGGCTTTTGGTGGCGTTTTGAAGTGGCGTACCCCATTCCATGTAGAAATAATTAGCTTTTAATTCTGTTTTCCTGCCCATTTTTAATTTTTTTATGTGTAATATGTATTAAATAGGCTAAATAAATGTGTAATTAATGTATTGTCAAAGTAATTATGAACTGAAAATCCATTGAAGGCTAAAAAACCATTTTTGAAATTGTCTTAGGTTTAGGCCCAAGGAAACTAGAAGAGAAGTGATATATATATATATATATATATATATATATATATATATATATATATATATATATATATATATATATATATATATATATATATATATATATATATATATATATATATATATATATATATATATCTCTCTTCTGTCTGTCTGTCTGTCTGTCTGTCTGTCTGTCTGTCTGTCTCTCTCTCTCTCTCTCTCTCTCTCTCTCTCTCTCTCTATATATATATATATATATATATATATATATATATATATATATATATATATATATATATATATATATATATATATATATATATATATATATATATATATATATATATATATATATATATATATATATAATATATTTAAAATTTAATTTAGTTTATAATTTAATTTTAATTTTTTTTATTTTAATTTAGTAGTTATTAAGGCCTTGGTGTATGATTCGAACCAACAACATTTGGGATATCCGACTAACACTCTAGATACCACTACACCACGCCAATTCTGATATTCCAAATGTTGTTGGTTCGAATCATACGCCAAGGCCTTAATAACTACTAAATTAAAATAAAAAATTTAAAATTAAATTATAAACTAAATTAAATTTAAATATTAAATATATATATATATATATATATATATATATATATATATATATATATATATATATATAATATATATATATATATATATATATATATATATAAAGTTGGATAGTACGTAAAAAATTTGTTTCATCGTTGTTTGTTCGTAAGTTTGTTTTGTTGTGATCAAATTATAGCGTTCAGAAAATCGAGAGGATCGCTACGTCATCAACTCCATCTAAGACCTTGGTGATTGGATGCTTATTTTCTACCAATAAAATTGAAGTATTCGCATTTTAGAGAGCGCTCACTTTTGCTCGGTTTCTGAACGCAGCTATAGTTCCTCCCATGAGACTTTGAGATGGGCTTGTTAAACCTACAGATTTTCTTTTTCATCTCTGTTTCTTAGACCCTAGTCATAAATGATATCATCATTTCTTCACATAACTTCTTGCTCCTATTTTCAATCTACTATTGACTTACCTTCAACTACGGCTAACTTTGGTATTGTATTTATATTCTCTGCTTGGCTTCTACGGCCTCAAACTTTTCTTCCCGTCAGAGGTTTCATAAAATTTAGGCAATGCATTCAGATAATAATAAACCAATATAACAATCAGAATATTTCAAAAAATTTCACAATTTGGTACCACCTTATAATAATAATATCACTTCGTAATTTGTTTTATCAAAATTTTTACGTGAAAAAAAAATTTAAAAATCTGTAAGGAATAGCACTGATTAAGGTTACAGTGAATATATGGAGGGCCTCTTCTACTCTTGTATAGAGTACTGCTCTCATATCTAGGTTGGCTCAGGTTTCACCCGTCTTTTGGAAAGGGTCCAGTCAAAGGCTACAAGATATATAAACTGTTCCACTCTTTCCAATTCACATGACCCTTTATCTTTCTCACATGAGCGCTGATGCTTTCAATCTAACCAATATAAATAGTATAGGTAATACAGCGGCAATGCTCAAGGGAACTGTCACTTGTATACCTCCATTTTTACGGCGTTCTCGTAGCACATGGGGTGCATTGTTTGCACATGAATTTTCTGTGGACATAGGCTTGTCTGCTATGGTGACTATATTTCCAACCACCTCTGTTTTGTTGGATTCTCCTCCATCCACAGTGTTACTTAATGAATTTAATCTCAATTACTTTAAAAGTCTGCATCTGTGTTTACCAACGAAATTTGTGTTAGGTCGGACTTTTAGTCTTTTTATTATTTTTTTACTTGAACACCCCTCCTTGAAAAGGGTTCTGCACGTGAGCGGTGGTGATATGTAAAAAAAAAAAAAAAAAAAAAAAAAATAAAAAAAATATATAATATATATATATATATATATATATATATATATATATATATATATATATATATATATATATATATATATATATATATATATAATATATATATATATATATATATATATATATATGAAAATAATTATTTAACCTTGAAATTCAAGAAAAAGCTGGGTGAACGGCGGTAACCTTATGAGGTAATGCAAAACAATTCCTGAATTACTGTAGTGAGAGCCATAATGATAAGGCCCATCGGAGCCCATCTGTTTTGAACTCTGTAAATAACATAAAAAAAACATGAGAAAAAAAAACTTGAATGAAAGATTATTTTTTTAAATAATAATAAAGCAACAAGACGCATTAATAAATATCTTTATATTAAATGGTAATATCTGAAATTGTAGAAATAATTACTGATTGTTAGTGAATTTCCTTACCTCATAGTATAATTTGAAATATTCTTCCTTTCCTTCTTTTTGAATTGCAATAGGTTTCATCAAGTTTCTATATATATATATATATATATATATATATATATATATATATATATATATATATATATATATATATATATATATATATATATATATATATATATATATATATATATATATATATATATATATTAATATATATATATATATGAACCGACCGGGGCCCCGGCCCCGGCTAAAAATCAGGGAAAACCGGGGTTGCCGGCCGGGGTTAAAATGGCAAATTATACTTAAATGTTTTTTTTTTTTTAATTTTCAGCCGATTCTGCTGAAACTTTCAGTGTATATAGATTTTTTACCGGTAAGAAAAGTCCATTTCTAGCGTTTTTCCGAGTCTATTACTGTTAAAAGTTTTTATTTATTTTTTTTTTTTTTTTTGTGGAAATTTTACCCTTTTTCAATAGAATGGCGGTGCCAAACCACTTTTTAGAATGAGCTGAAAGTTGGACTATTTATTCAAAATTATATGGGCTACAAAAGCCTCTAATAGACCTTTGTTTCCAGAGTTATAAAAAAAATGTTATAAGCGAAAAACTGACCAACTATAGAAAAAAAAATTTTTGAACTAAAAAAAATCCACCTTTTCAGACAAAATTTTTAAAAAAATACAACTATAACATTTCCTATTTTTGGTGTGTATAGAGGAGGGGTGGGGCTACAAATTCCTCTATGTACTTTATTCGATGAGATTCGTTGGTTTTGAGATATAGCCTTCAAAAAGGTCCATTTTTGGCCAAATTTCAAAAATTCCCAAAGTTTGAGAGGCTATATCTCGCTTCAAACAAAGGGCATTTAAAAATGCACTAAATAAAAATTGTTGCCCTGTTCCTCTTCTAAACAATATTCACAAATAAAAAAAAAATAGTAGGTAGCGTTTTTTTTTTAAATAATTTTTTCCTCCAGAAGGGTACGATTTTTGTAAATTTTTTTTCAAGTGCTTATAACTTTTTTCTAGAAGTGATATCAAAAATCTATTCCCACCAATGCAAGAAATTGGGGCAAAGGTATTCAGTTAAATTTTCAGCTCATGTGGACCAGTGGTTTGACCCAGTTATTCATTTTTTTCAACTTTGGGTCCAAATAAGTTTCAAACCGTTATAGACTCAAAAAAATGCTCGAAATCAACTCAGAACTTCGTGAAAAAATTCACATATTTTGAAAATTTCAGCTCAATCAGTCAAATAAAAAAAAAAATTCAAACAAAATATAAGAAAATTAAGATTTTTTTCTTTTCTGTTTCTTTTGACCTCTCCTTTTCTGCTAGTGAATGTTCATCTTTGTGTTTTGATTCTAGATACTCCAAAAAGATTTGGTTGAAATTTTTTTTACTTGTAGCACCCGGAGGTTCTCTTCAAATTTTCTGACTGCAGATGTTACATTTAGCTATTTCGAGCCTATCCTGAAACATTGTAAAGTATTCAAATACTGCAGAAGCTGATCTTTTAGCCATATTGACTGAAAGTATAAACAAAATAATAATTTTTAAATAATGCAGCTAAATGATACAAGTTTGATCCATAGCAATAAAATAACAATGATATGTATAAATACAGGTTAAATTGATAATTTTATATCTTACATTTTTTCAAAATTTACCTTTGGGTCTTACCTAGGTAAACGTGTTAAATCACTATTATGAATTAGAATATTGTTTTTTTTAATTTTTGTACTTTTTTTAAACTTTATATATACAAAACTGTAATTTTCTGATTTTTTTTTTATAGAGAAAATGCATATAATCATTAATTTAAATGAATGTTGCCTATTCTACTCCTTCCTTACAATTAAATAAACCTTATATCTAATTTTCTTAACCTAAAATTTCAGTGCTTTTGACCTCTTTACAAATTTTAGGAAACCCCGGCCATAACCCCGGCCCCGGCCCCAGCCAAATTTGGGTGACCCCGGCCCCGGCCAAATTTCCAGCCCCCGGTCGGTCCCTATATATATATATATAATATACTATATATATATAATTATATATATATATATATATATATATATATATATATATATATATATATATATATATATATATATAACCTCTCGTGGACAAAGGTCAGAGACCTATTGAATTCACAAGTTGAGGGGGAAATCAAGTGTGGAGTCAAATTAAAGGTCAGCATGTCCTGATACACGACGTTTAAAAGTGTATGAGTCAAAGAAAATTGGAAAAATAGAAAGAGGAAGGATATTTTAGACTTTCCCAGTGGAATAAATGAAAGATTAAGTATATCTGTAAAGTTCGATGTATGTGTTGGACAGAGAAAAGATGAGACTGTGTGGAAAGATGTCCCGCTAGAGTGTTTTTATTGGAAGAGGTATGCGACTGGAGAATGCAGAACAGTGCCCGTTGTAAAGATATAGTATAATTCAACGGGCAGAATAAAACTAGGGTGAGTTAGTGAGAGCGAAAATATTATATTAAAAAAAAAAAAAAAAAAAATAAACAATAGACTCTACCTATTCGCATAGTGAAACCATCAAAATTATGTATTGAAATACTCTATACATGAACAAAGGAACCTATACAGCACAAGCATCTCGGGTGGAGTGAATAAATTCTGAAGGTTCCTCTAAAAAGCTTATTTAGAAAGGGTAATAATGTAATTCTTCCAAGAAAGATCGTAAAGAAAAGAAACACAAAGAATTTTCAGTATGAAAGAAGATCCGTGTTGTGTGCTTTCAGAAATATGTTTAGTTATAGTTTCTTTTTGATGCATTTCGACCTCCAATTCTTTCTCTATTAAGTCTCAACTCCTGAATACGATTCTACGAGTTCGGTTCATAAAATAACAAAACTCTGCA
>SEYY01018908.1:25000-27500 GCA_009176605.1 Armadillidium nasatum | reverse complement strand
AGATAGATAGAGAGAGAGAGAGAGAGAGAGAGAGAGAGAGAGAGAGAGAGAGAGAGAGAGAGAGAAATTGAGTGATAGAGAGAGAGAGAGAGAGAGAGAGAGAGAAGAGAGAGAGGAAGAAGGAAAGAGAAAGAGAGAGGGAGAAGGAAAGAGAGAGAGAGAGAGAGAGAAGGAAAGAGAAAGAGAGAGATTGAAAGAGAAAGAGAGGAAGAATGATGAGAAAACGAAATAGAAAAATTTGGAACAATGCAAAATAAACAAACACTAAAAATAGATACCAATAAGAGGTGAAAAATTCGATTCATAAAAAGTTAAAAATAAAATGAATAAAAATAAAAATAAAAATTAATAACAAAATGAAAAATATAAATGAAAATAAAAATAAACATAAGAATAAAAATATATTAAATAAAAGTGAAAAGTTATAAAATGAAAAATTAAATATATATAAAAATAAGAAATTAAAATAAAAATAAAATAAATTCGAAATCTAAAAATAAAAAAGTAAATATATATAAATAAATAAATTAAATGGAAATAAGAATAAAATTAATCAGAAATATAAAAATAAGAAATGAAAATAAAAATAAAATAAATAAAAAATATAAAAATAAAAAATAAAGATAATTAAAAATAAAAATAAAAGGAAAATTTTTGAAACTGAAAAGATATAAATGATATTTAATAAAAAATTTAATAAACATAAAATGTAAATTTACATATAAACATATACAAATATGCTTTATAATTTAATTTTTAAAGTAAATAAATTAAAATTTAAAATTTAAATTGAAAATATAGTAAATTGAAAATAAAAATACGTCATGAAGGTAAATAAATATGAAATATAAGAAAAAAAAATTAATATGAAAAAAAATTTTTTTAAAAAAAAAAAATTTCCCCCCCCCCCCCCCAAAAAAAAAAAAAAATCTTACAAAACAATTGATATTACAAAAATAAGTACAAAAAAAAATTACAAAAAAAAAAAAATAATAAATAAAATTGTGAAAAAATAAAAATTTCTTTCAAAACAACTGTAAATAAAAATATTTAAAATTGCAAAAAAAAAAATATAAAAAAAATCCAAAAAAAGCAAAAACAAAAAAAAAAAAAAACTAGTAATTATTGCAAAAATAATTACAAAAAAAAAATATCAATATTACCAAAATAATAAATAAATAAAATTTAAAAACAACCGAAATTACAGAAAAATTAAAAAAAAAAAATTAAAAATATAAAAATTGATATTACAAAAAATAATAATAATAATAATAATAATAATAATAATAATAATAATAATATTACAAAAGAAATAAAAATTACAGAAAAAATAAAAATTACAGAAAAAATAAAAATTCAAAAACAATGAAATTGCAAAAAATTAAAATTACAGAAACAACTATAAAAAAAATTGAAAATAACAAAAAAAATTTAAATTTTAAAAAATTAAAAAATTAATAATTATCGAAATAATTAAAATTACAATGAAAAAAAATTAAATGCATTAAAATTATTTAATGGAGTATCCAATAGAAAATTAAAATTTTAAAAAACAAAAAAAATAAATAAATAAATAAATTTACGAACGAAAATAAAATTTAAAAAAAATTAAGAAAATAAAAAATAATAAATAAAGAAATAAAATTACAAAACAATAAAAAATCTTTCAAAGAGTACAAATAATATTATTACTGTTATTGTTATTGTTGCTGTTGTTGATATATATATATATATATATATATATATATATATATATATATATATATATATATATATATATATATATATATATATATATTATATATATATATATATATATATATATATATATATATATATATATATATATAATAAAGTAAAAAGAATTGTATACTTCTTATTTTTAAATTTAGTCAAATAGTATTTTATTTATATTTTATAAATATTTTAAATTATTTAAAATTAAAAAATTAAATATATATATATATATATATATATATATATATATATATATATATTATATATATATATATATATATATATATATATATATATATATATATATATATATATATATATATATATATATATATGTATATATATATATTACCGGAATTCTTCGCCGTACAGACAGACGAACACACACACAAACATGCACACATGAACAAGTAGGAACACACAGACAAACACACACACATTTATTCACAATTCGTAAATTACTATGAGAAATTTCTACATTATTCTTTATGTAGGTTTTTCTGATAAATAAGAAAAAAAAATTTATTATCGATTTCGATACGATTTTGATATATAAAAAAATTCTTATTTTAAAACATAGAAAAAAAATGTTGATAATATATATTATTATATATATAATATATATATATATATATATATATATATATATATATATATATATATTTATATATAATAATAATGATAGCAATAATAATAGTTAAAATAATAATAAAAATAGTAATGATAATAATAATAATAATAGTAATGATTGACATTAATGTAA
>SEYY01018908.1:17500-20000 GCA_009176605.1 Armadillidium nasatum | reverse complement strand
CTATTACTAAAATCAAAATTTTTCATCAAAAATAAATAAATAAATTAATAATAAAAAAATAAAAATAAATAAATGAAATAAAATAAAATGAAATAAATAAAAAATATAATAATTATTTCTTAATGTTGTTTTCTTTACAATAACAATAATCATTTTTCTTTTGGGCAAAAAAAAAAAAAAGACTGAAAAAAGTATAATAAATAAATAAAAAATAAAACGAAAAATAATAATAAAATATAAAAATAAAATAAAAAGAAATAAGAAAATAAACAAATAGGAATATAATAAAATTAATAACAGAAAAAAAACTAAAAATAAATTTTTTTTTTAAAATACCTATCCTTGAAATATCTTTATAAAAAAAAATGCAGTTTTTTATTTGCAAAAAAGAATATTAAAATGAATAAAAAATAGAAAAATATAAATATAAATTTGAATTAAATTAAAAAAAAATCAAAAATGCAAATAAAAATACTGTTAAGGTATTTAAACTTAAATTATTTTTGTGAAATTAATTCAAATCACTTAAATTTTTACCTTGTTCTTTATTATGATTATTTATTTATTTATTACTTGCAATAAATAATAATAATAATAATAATGATAATATTATTATTATTAATTATTATTATTACTCTCTTCTTATTCTTTTTATTATTATTATTATTATTATTATTATTATTATTATTATTATTATTATTGCTTTAAAAATTTTAATTTTTAATTTTTCAAAATTTTTTTTATTTTTATTTTTGAATTATTAATTTTGAATTTATAATAAAGTGGTTCAGTGGTTAAGTAAAAGAAGAAAGCCAACTGTTACTAATAATCTCCGGCATCCGCGATAGGCCTGGCCCAGCCAGCGGTATCCGCCGTGGGCCCAAGAAACCTAAGGATCTTCCTCGAAAGATCCTACTGACAGGACGAAAAAAAAAAAAAAAAAAAAAAAAAATATTAATTTAAAAGTTTAGATCGTACTATTTAATCATGATAATAATAATAATAATAATAATAATAATAATAATAATAATAATAATAATAATAATAATAATAATAATAATAATAACAAAATAATTTTTCTAAGTTAGAGAGTTATAATCCTACTAAATTATTTAATGAAATTTAAATCAATTAGTGAAATATTACGTTAATTATAAATTGAAAAAAATATAGCTATTTATGTAAATATTTATTGCAATCATTTCAATTAAAATTCAATTGAAAATATTTTTTAATATCCGTTATTTGTTTTTTTTTGTTTTTTTTTTTTGTTGTTTTTCTTACTTTCTTAGTATTTACTCTAATCATTAATATTACAATGTAATTAAATACTAATATAAAAATAACGACAAATTATTTAAATCTGACCGACCATACCAGGACTCGAACCTAATAACTTTTGGTACGTAGCCAAACGTGCTTTCCGTTTCACAACCAAGATTAAGTTTAATTATACCTGCAACCGAGTTTATATAAGAGCAAAAAAATAAAAAATAAAAAATAAAAAAAATAAAATACACGGTTTCGATTCCTAATGAAGATCCAAGTGAGATACTTCTTTGAAAATTCCCCTCCTGGGATAGAGAATTCCTTGAGGAGCGAGCTTTATGAATAATAATAATAATAATAATAATAATAATAATAATAATAATAATAATAATAATAATAATAATAATAATAATAATAATAATAATAATAATAATAATAATATTAATAATAATAAAAATAATCATAATAAATATAATAATAATAATAATAATTCAATTTAGTTTAATAAAATTAAACCCTTTATAATTACTGCAGTAAATTACCATTAAAATAAAGAACTTTAAGATAGATTCAAATTACTAATTTCATTCAAGTCTTTTAAAGTCCTTATCCTCCTTATTAACAGATGAATAAACTGTAACATCCGATACAATACTAATTCATACTTACGGGATATCCGATTTAATTTGTAAGGAACTCGAATGTTCTGCAAAAGATTTCTTTCTTCTTTGAAAAAGATGGTGACAGGAGATGACCGAGTCCAATTATTGAAAATAATCTTGTTCTTATCAGGCCGTTTATTTTCTTTCTCATCTTCACTTATGAAAGGTGTTGTTGAAAAAATTAGTGATTTTTCCATTCTTGTCTCATGAATATTTAAAATAAAAATAATAATAATGATAATAATAATAATAATAATAAAACATTTATTTTTCTTGTAACTTTTCGTAAATAATCTCTTTTGGTTGAAAATTTCTCTCAAATATGAGCGATTTCGTTTAAATTAATATATATTTATTTTTATCGTAACTTTACTATTTATCTATTTTGTTAAAAACAAAGAATTATTTTTTTTTCTCGTTTATGAGCGATTTCTTTTAAATCGACTTATTTATTTTTCCCGTGTCTTCACTTATGAACTTTCGTTCATAACAACGTATTCATTTTTAACGTATTTTCTCAAATGCATGATTTTGTTCAAAACGACATACTTATTTTTCTTGTATTTTTT
>SEYY01018908.1:10000-12500 GCA_009176605.1 Armadillidium nasatum | reverse complement strand
ATTACCCAATCTTTACGTCGATCTCTCCTTTCCGAGGACTACCTTTATATCATTTATTAGGTACAGCTCCACATTCTTATAAACTCTATCTCCAACTGATTCTCTTCTGGTGTTCAGTACTCGACCAAATACCTTAAAATATCATCACTCATATAGTGACACTGAGCTTTGGTTAAAAGTGCATTTTAATGATTATTTCTCCTCTTGTGAAAGAAATAACCTTTATTGCAAAGACTCTTTATAATCATTGACTCAGCGCTATCTTGATAATTTGCCCACGTAAAGGAAATTCTATGTTTATTTGGTCGAGAGAATATTATGACTTCTGTGACTCGTAATAGTGGCAACTTTATAGCGAGTAAACGATATTTCTATATATTTTAATTGCGAAATTATATGAATGACCTTGTTCTCTTGTGAACCCTGAGCGTTTTGTAATCCATGGAGTTTTGGCGTGCATCACGGGATACACGATATGACGCGTAAGAGTAGTACGTTTAAGAGTCTTTTGTGAGTTTTGTGTGTGTGTAAGATATTTGTATCCTATCACTATAGGAAGATAATTTAGCTAAAATCTTACATGATCTTTTTGGAGCACTATTTATATTCATCCTATCAGGTAAGCATATTTTTATGACTTTTATTTTTAAAAATTTTAAAAATAAAAGATGTGTGTTCGAGATACCTTTTAGGATTACATCATTACTAGGAATGATTAGATTTTTTGATAAATCTCGTTCAATGATTTATTTGAAGTTAAGGAGGTGGCATTTGTATTCACTCTATCGGAATTAGCCAATCAATGTTGCTTTTTAACATCACTATTAATACTGCAGATTATCTCTCTAAGATTTGAGCTTTTATATGAGGAATATTTATATCTCATGCTTGAGCTAGGTATAGGCATGAACATCTTATTAAACAATTATTTCAATTGATTTTCTCGCCGTAGCGATATTCCTTATAATCCTTAATAGGTGAAGGAAGATGGAATCTCTTCTTAAAAATCTTTTATGTATTGACTTTTTTGGCTGCAGGATGATTTCTACTCATGCTCATCATATAAGGACAGATAAATTAATTGTAAATGTATCTCTTTATTTGTATTTTTTTTGCCGTAGTGTTTTTTTAATTATCTATTTTTTTATAGGCTCATATGATAATATTATTAAGATGTAGAGATTATTAATTTAATAGATTTTTTGAGGACAGGTAATATATTTATTATTCATATATAGGAAGATACACTCTTTCCATAAAATATCTTTTAATATTTATTTATAGATATTTCTGTTAGGAAGGGAGATAATATAAATTAAAAATATCATTATAGAGTTAAGATAATAATTTATAATTTTAAATGAAAATATTGTGATATGCAGCATAAGCAATATACATTAACTTTTATAGGAAGCATACATTTCTATAATCTTACATGATATTTATTGATGGAAATTATTACTTATCAATTAATAGGACAAAGATCAAATACTATTTACAATAAAAATCTTCTAACTCGACACTTTTATTTCTTGGAGGATTTTATCCCGTATTAATTACAATAATAAAAATAATCTAATTAGCGAAGATAATATTTTCATTTATAATTATTAATATTATTATTATTATAATTTCGTCATTGTTTTTTTCTTCCATCTTCGTATATTGTTACAACTTGTGATTCACTCTTATTTTTAAAATTTTTAATGATTTTTTGGAGGATATTTATATCATTATAGGAAGATAATAAAATCTTTAATGATCCGCATCCTCTGATGTCAAAACACTCACATCCTTAATTTCACTAGTTTGTACCGTATTGAAAATATGTTGGAAATTTCAGATACTTTGTAAATTTTCAGTTAAACCCAAATAAATATTCTTAAATATAATGTAACTGGATGAAATTTAAATATCAGATTTTTACTCAGAAATTTATTTTTATAAATGAATAAAAATTACAAAAATATTATCAAAATTATAAATATATTAAAAAAAAACATCGACCTTGCCAGGATTCGAACCTGGAATCTTCTGATCCGTAGTCAGACGCGTTATCCGTTGCGCCACAAGGCCAATTGAAAACGAGAAACGGTTATTTTTATACTTATACCAGTATTATTATTATTATTATATTATTATTATTATTATTATTATTATTATTATTATTATTATTATTATTATTATTATTATTATTATTATTATTATTATTATTATTAGAAGTAGTAGTAGTAGTTGTAATAGAAATAATTACTGAAGAAATAATAAGTAATGGTAAATTTAGAAACATATTCTTTTGAAGTATATCATGACAGAATCAGTTTATTGATATTACTTAGTAATAGAATTAAATAAATTATAAGTATTTAATATACAGAAGTATTTAATATAGGAGAATTAGTATTTAATATGTACGAACACCAAGTATTTGAAATATAAATATAATTATTAGGAATTAATAGGAAATTTTTAAATACATGAATTTACATTATTAATATTA
>SEYY01018908.1:0-5000 GCA_009176605.1 Armadillidium nasatum | reverse complement strand
TATATATATTTATAATATAATAGTATATATATAATATTTTAATTTAAAATTATTTTTTTTTTTTTTTTTTTTTTTTTTTTTTTTTTTTTTTTTTTTTTTTTTTTTTTTTTTTTTTTTTTTTTTTTTTTTTTTTTTTTTTTTTTATTTATAAATATTATATTATATTAATACTAATTTTGATTATATATTATATTTATTTTAATTTAAAATTTTTTAAATTAGATATTAATTTTAAATATTTAATTTAAAAAATTTTAAATAGAATTATTTATTTAGTATTTAATATATTCAATATTTATATAATGTATAATTGTATAAATTTGATTTTGATATTATATTATTTTTTCATATTTTGATATAATATTCATATTTATTTTTTAATTTGAATTTATTTATAAATTAGAGTATTTAATAATAATAAAAATAATTTTAAATATTTAATTTAAAGGTAATTTTAAATAGACATTTACTTTTTTAATTTATTTAATTTAATAATTAATATTTTGATATTTAATGTTAATATATATTTATATTTAATTTATATTAATTTTTTTTTTTTTTTTTTTTTTTTTTTTTTTTTTTTTTTTTTTTTTTTTTGTTTTTTTTTATTTATTTATTAAATTTTGATTCGAAGTTCTAATTTCACGTTATTTGAATATTCGATTTAGATTCGATTTTCGATGCTTACGATTCAATATTCCGATTTTGATTCAATTTTTGATTACTGTTACGATTCAAATTCCGATTTTGATTCGATTTTTGATTACTGTTACGATTCAAATTCCGATTTTGATTCGATTTTCGATTACTGTTGCGATTCAAATTCCGATTTTGATTCGATTTTTCGATTACTGTTGCGATTCAAATTCCGATTTTGATTCCTATTTCTGTTCGGATTCCAATTTTGATTCAGATTCTTGTTACGCTTCTGATTCTTTTTCAGATTCCGATTTGTGTTCTGATTTCAGATTCAGATTCAGATTTTTATTCCGATTTTGATTAGGATTCTTATTCAGATTCCAAATTCAATTACAGTTCCGATTTTTTTTTGAGATTCCTTTTCAGATTCCAATTTTTGTTCTCACTCCGATTCCGATTTTGATTCAGAATTCTCTTCCGATTCCGATTTTGATTAGGATTCGTATACAGATTCCGATTTGAATTAAGATTCCTGTTTAGATTCCAATTTATGTTCTAACCAATTCCTATAATTCAGATTTCAGTTTAAATTCCGATTCCGTTTCGGTTCCAATTCCTGTTCTAGATCCGATTCTGATTCCGATTCCAGTTCGAGTTCCATATTAGATTCATATTCCGATTCTGGTTGAAATTTCGGATTCGATTCAGGTTTCGATTCTGATTCCGATTCCGATTCCGTTCCAATTCAGGTTTAAAATCAGATTCTGATTCAAATTCCTATTCTTATTTTGATTCTGAATCCAATTTCAAGTACTTAGAGGAAAAAGCGACTTTCAAACAAGATTCCAATTCTAATTCCGATTCCGGGAAGACTTTCCAACCAAAATCAGATTCTGACTCATTTTCCGATTTACCAAATATTTTGTGTGGATACCGCAAACCCCAGGTTTGCTCGATGTGGTGCTTCCTTCTTTCCAGCTATATCTGTTCTGAGGAATTCTCTACCAACCCATCATCTATTTTTCCTCCTGTATTTAATTTTCCTCTCTTTATTCTTCCGTCTGTGCCCACCTGTGTCTGAGTGGTGGGTTTTCTTCCTCTTTTTTATTGTATATACCCCTCCTTGAAAAGGTCTTTGCTCGTGAGTAGTAGTGAACTGAATAAATAAATTCTAATGCATGTACCAATATTTTGTGTATGAAGTGAAGAAGTTTTGGTAATCTGTATGTGTCTCACATACTATAAATGCACAATTTATCTCGAAAAGGCTCTTTGTCTGTTGGTTGCACAACACAACAAGAACCACTGTCGATGTATTGGTTTAATTTCTGAACAAGTTCCGCTGTATAAGTATTGGTTGTACATCACAACAAGTCCCATTGTTTGTTGGTTGCATAGCACAACAAATTTCACTGTCTATTTATTGGTTGTACATCACGACAAGTCCCATTGTATATGTGTTGGTTATATATTTCAACAACTTCCATTGTCAGGGTGTTTGGTAATAAATCTCAACAAGCCCCGTTATCATGTTCTGGTTATTCTTTCCAACAAGTTTCATTATACGAGTATGTGTTGGTTAAGAAGTCCCATTGTCGATGTGTTGGTCGCATATCTCAACAAGTCTTATAGTCAACGAGTTCGTTACTTACCTCAAGAAGTCCCATTGTCGATGTTTTGGTCCTTTACCTTTACAATTCTAATTGCTCATGTTTTTATTGATTATCTCAGCAAATTCTATTGTCGACGTGTTGGTCACACTTTCAACAAGTCTAACTTCTGATGTGCTCGTTAGTAACCTCAACAAGTCAAATTATCGATGTACTGGTTACTTATCTCAACAATTTTCATTGTCAATGTGTTGGTTACTTATCTCAACAAGTTCCGCAGCCGATATTTTGGTTACCCATCTTAACTAGTTCCATTGTCGATGAATTTGTTACTTATCTTAACAGGTTCTTCTTGTCGATGTGCTTGTTGCTTATTGTTGGTTGCAAATCCTATTCACCTCCCCTTGACATGCTAACAGTCCAAATATAATTACGATGGTCCTATATTACCCTTTTGTTATATTGCTGATTTCTGAAACCAACAACAATAGTATTTCATTATTTAATAAGATGGTGTCTTTAGTAAATGTGGTACTTTGATGTCAGTTTAAATTTCATAAGTGGTAGTTGTCAAGGAAAGTAAAAAAAAAAAAAAAAAAAAAAAAAAAAAAAAAACAGCAGCTTGCTAGCTATCTTAAGCAAACCACACCCCTGATTAGTCAATTTTTGTCTAGTGGGAAATATGATACAAATTAAAGCGTTACACCATGGGAAATATTATATATATATATATATATATATATATATAATATATATATTATATATATATATATAATATTATAATATATATATATATAATAAAATATATGGTGTGTGTGTGTGTGTGTGTGTGTGTGTGTTGTGTGAATCTAAGTTAAAAGTTTTTCACACTCCTCATTACAATTTAGCGAGTATATTTGTAAGCCTGTTACAAAATACGGGATTACCGTCACCCTGAGTCTATTTCTTAACTACGATACAAGGAAAGATAAAGACTAAGGGGAAAAAAGGAAAGAAAAAAGTCGACAAAGGAAAAAACGTAAAAAAATATAAATATATTTTAGACATAAAAAAGCCAAAAAAAGCCAAAAACAAGATTTAGCTACTGGCTTTCCATTAGCACTGAAGACCTCAGAGAAAATTGAATTGTGAACACGGGGATTTTTTGGGGGGGATGGATCAAAGGGGACGGGGGTGGAGGGGAAATAAAATATATTATTTTAACCTTAATATAATATATTATTAATTTACACTCTTAGATAATAATTTCAAATTTTAGTAATAATATGAACAAAACATAATCATATATACGAAATTCAAATTTTTTTTATATATATTAACAATATACCATAGTCTAAATAAATAAACCTTCTCAAATAAGAGGGAAAGACAAACCAACTAAATTTATTCTTTTTCCCGCCCTTTTCTCCGATTCTTGGCGCGAACTGGTAAAAAAAAAAAGCCCGCCAAAATGAGATCATGGTCAAGACCCTCTCAACCTATTTCTTTGGGATTTTTTTACATCTTAGATGTGGTCACTAATATTGGCTAAGAATATTAATGGATATGGGTGGTCGTGTGTAAATATCAATGAGGGAATGTGTGTACTTGTGTGTGATTAAGTTTGTGTAAGTTTTTATGGTTTATATATAAATGTACAACACAAGTGTACGAAAGTTAAAAATTTCTAAATAATGTAATAATATATATATACTAATATATATATATTAAATATATATATATATATATATATATATATATATATATATATATAATAATTGGGGAGGGTGGTTACAAGCAATCGAATGGCCGATAACCAGTGCACGGAGTTCAAACTGTATACAACCAGAGACTGTAGAAAAATATAGAGGAGGAATACTGACTTATAAGAATGAGCGTAGCAGTAAGCTTGAGGTCAGAGGTTATATATTTATTACTGTAAAAAATGAGTTTAGAAAAGTACGTAACAGTGAACTGTAAAAGAATGAGTGATGTATAGTGGCTTCACTAAAGAAATTGGAGAGATAATTGGGCGGAAGGCAACCCAAAAATCTAGACTCCCTTTTCAAAAGGCCCAAGTGGACACCAAATAAAGTGATCTTCTAATAAGGCCCGAACAAGGTCCATAGACCTACTACAATAAGGTAGTAATTCTGAAGACTCTTCAGTACATCTACATCCTAAAAGGTTTTTAGGAGATGGAAATAATGTGACCATTCTAGGGAATATTAAGTACAAGAGAGGACTTTTGTGTGATTTCGAGAAAAAGATGTTATAGTTGTGTGAAAGAATGTGTCATGTTAGTGGGTGATGGATCTGAGTTTCTTTGGAACTGAAAACATTCTTTCTCTTCCCTATATAGTAAGAAAAACGAGAAAAATTAGAGGTTAGTTGGTCCAAGGCATTACTCCTGCAGGATCCTGCAGGATCAGCTATTTGAAATTGATTGAGACGAATTTCAATATGAAAGGTGTAATGAAGGCTGGAATCGTTATTGTGAGAGCAAATAGATGATGTAGAAAACCACTAAAGAGAAAGTCACTTACAAGCTTATAGTTAAAACAGGATACTTTAATTGTGTGGAAAGAAAATGGAATATATACTCCATTGCCAGAGAGAAATACCTCATTGATGAGTTATGCACACGCTCTGAAGGAGCCTCCCACCCCACCTCCACTGAAACAATAATCATGTCATTGGAATCAAAGAAGTTCAACCGTAAATTCAACTATAATTAACAACAACACAGTGAGAAAAACATTTCCTCTTTGA
>SEYY01018907.1:62500-85678 GCA_009176605.1 Armadillidium nasatum | reverse complement strand
TGTGTGGAAAATTGTGTCGAGTAGAGAGATGGAGGAATTGAGTGTTGGTGCCATTGAAACAACCAAGTTTTGCCTGGGCTAATGATTGGACAAACTCTAGTTTTATAAAAATTTTTGCCGAAAAAATAGGCAGCAATGTCGATACTCCAGATAGTTAAGACGAGCCATATTCTCTCTGCCCCAATTTGAAATACGAGATACATCAGAGGTTACTTTCTCCAAGGCAACCTTCCTTGCGTCTAGTAAATGTTGTTGGGAGGGGCGCCTTTCAAATTGAAAAGAGTAGTGAAGGGTGCAGTCATCAGCATAGGAGTGGATAAGAGATGAAGTAACAGAGGGAAGGTCATTAATGAAAATTAGAAAAAAGTATTAGGGATAGGAGAGATCTTTGAGGAACACCACTAATAATAGATTTAAAGGAAGAGCGGTGGCCGTCTACAACTGCTGCTATAGAACGACAGGAAAGGAATCAGAGAGAAGGTTACAGAAAGAAAGATAGATTCCGAAAGAGGGAAGTTTGGAAATCAAGCGTCAGAGAGAAGGGAAAGGAGATCACCAGTAGAGTGTTTCTTATAATAGCCATACTGGCGATCAGAGATAAGATTAGAAGAATTGAGATGTTTCCAAATCTTCCTGTTAAGGATAGATTCGAAAACTTTAGAAAGAACGGAGGCTAAAGAAATGGGACGATAGTTAGAGGGTTGAGAGGGGTCCCCTTTCTTCGGCACAGGCTGAGTGAGCGCACGTTTCCAGCAAGAAGGGAAGGTTGAAGTAGAAAGACATAGACGAAAAAGTTTACCAAGGCAGGGTGCAAGCTCGGAAGCACAAGTTTTGAGAACCACAGGAGGGATACCATCAAGACCGTACGCCTTCTTAGTTTTAATCTCAGAGAGAGCAGAAGTGACGTCTTTAGAAGAAATTCTAATTTTAGGCATAAATGAATTTGAGGGGGTTTAAGGAGTACCAACAGCTCAGGAATCGTCTAAGGTTAAATTAGAAGCAAAAGTTTGAGCGAAGAGTTCAGCTTTAGAGGAAGGCAAAACGGCAGTTGAACCGTTAGAAGATACTAGAGGAGGGAAAGAGGAGGAAGCAAAGTTAGATTTGACATTTTTTGCAAAATGCCAGAAAGGGCGTGAGGAAGTAGAACCAGAAAGATATATATATATATATATATATATATATATATATATATATATATATATATATATATATATATATATATATATATATATATATATATATATATATATATATATATATATATATCCTTGAAAGGATATTCCATGATTGAACTTCATACCCAACAGAGAAGTGGCAAAATTAGAATGAAATTCAAATCTTAATGGCGAAAGCCAGTGATAAAACGGCAGTGAAAGTGAATAAGTCAACTGAAGTGAGGAAAGAAATAAAAAGAAAAGTGTTTTAGATTTGATTTGTTGAGTTATATTAAAAAACAAGCATTGCAGTTCAAGTTTCAGTTAGGAAAGAGATATGGACGAAAAAAGAATGAGACTGTATGGGAAGATTAGTTCGCTAATTCTCATTTAATGAGATGGTATCGACTAAAGTGTTCAGAACAGAAATTAGTGTTCGTTGTATTAATGATTTTAAAAGGAGTATGATGAGGTAGTTTGAAGGTGAGGAAGATATTAGAGAGAATTAGAGAGAGAGAGAGAGAGAGAGAGAGAGAGAGAGAGAGAGAGAGAGAGAGAGAGAGAGAGAGAGAGAGAGAGAGAGAGAGAGAGAGAGAGAGAGAGAGAGAGAGAGAGAGAGAGAGAGAGAGAGAGAGAGAGAGAGAGAGAGAGAGAGAGTGAGAGAGAGAGAGAGAAAGTTGATGAAATGAAAGGCCCTAGATATTCCTTTCTAAATGAAATGAATGATAAGAACCTCTTCATTATTTGATGAGTACTCGATGCAATAAGAACAACACCCCTTTACAAAGTAAGCATTTGAGACGATGTAAAAAATTTTCGAAAGGATCTTGAACATCAAATTAGATCTTTATATAGTGAGATAAACCATGTGACCCTTAAATGAATGATCATTAGAATAGTAAACGTAAAGAATATTAAGGTCATAAGGAAAGTTTTCGTTGTTTTCTGTTTGGAAAGTGTTGCAGTTGTGTTGCTAAATAGATTATTAGGTCGATTAACACGTTCAGTGCCGTAATGTATTAAACGTTTTTATCATGGAAGTGCCATTTACCAAAAATATGAAAAAAATGTTCCTTAGCATGTATTTTTATCAGATATATTGATGCTTTTTTGAGTTCGACCACCGTATGAAAATTTACCCAGCGTCCCACCGGTGGGTCTCCCGGCACATGGGGGAAGACTTGTATATGGTAGTAGTCGAACTCAACTTAGCAAAAATATGTATATGTATATATATGTGTATATATATATATGTTCCAAATTTTTTCGTATAAATATGAAAATCCAAATTATTATGTTAGTTTCTAAGTGAGACCCACCGTGGGTCACGGGGTAAAGCAGGATAAATATATATGATAGTGGTCAAACTCATCTTAGCAACAGTATATATATTATCATATTCCAAATAAATATTCCAAATATATATATTTTTGCATATTTATTTGGAATATTCCAAATATATATTCCATTAGAAACCTTCATTAGAATTCTTCAAAAAAAATCTTCAAAAAAAGAAAAAAATGGGAAATTTACAAGAGAAATCGGTATTTTGATGTTTAGATCTTTATTTTATACGAGAATATGTAAATATTTAAAGTATCTAGGTAAAATTCAAGCTATAACACAATCCTAATGAGTCATAAACAAAAAATATTGTAAATCTTTGTCGCTACGCCCCCTCCCCCCCTCAAAAAAAAAAAAAAGCAAAAATTCTATTACCAATGAGAAAAACAACCCTTCCTGAGGTGCCGTGCTTATATTGAAAGAAGTAATATCTACGCGCCGGTTTATTTTAAGACCTTGAAATAACTGTGTATTTGGACCCACCGGTGGGGTGCTTGGCACATCAGGAACGCAATGTTGAGCCCCACCGGTGGGGCTCACAGCACTCAACGTGTTAAATGGTTGAAAACAATGTTTTGAAAAGGGATAGTGCGCCAACGTTACGTCGCAGAGATAAGGGGTTAAAAGAGTTAGAAAGTAGGAGACAGTTTATTAATTTTTTAGCTTTACACTCAACCCTATCCAGAAGAGAGGAGGAACCGGAGTCCTCCCCCAAATGTGAGAACAGTACTCCATACAAGGGCGAATAAAACCCTGATATATTTGGAGTAACTGCTCAGAAGAAAAATATTCTTGCAACCTGAACAGAATTCCCAGCTTCTTAGAGGCCACTTTAGCAATCATTGTGATATGTTGTTTCCAAGACAGTTTATTGTTTATGTTTAGACCAAGAATGTTAATGTTATTTACATCCCATCGAAGAGGATAGGAAAGTTGGGAGGTGTTTTTGAGAGGGAGATGTGAAGAAGTTGAGTTTCTAAAAGTTGAATTTCACAAGGTTGCTAAGACCCCACGGTGAAATCCCATCCAAATAGGCAAGAATAGAATCGGAAAGAAGAAGACGAGAAGTAACTCTAGAAGCAAAAGAGGGAGTAAATTTGAAATGAGTAGAAGAATGTAGAGTTAAGTCATCACCATAAGAGTGAACACAGTTAGAAGTGCAGTAGAGAAGATCGCTAATGAAAAGCAAGAATATGGTTGGAGACAAAACAGAACCCTGAGGAGCACCACAGTTGAGAGAAAAAGAGGAAGAGATTACTCCATCTACAAGTGTCGAAAAGTAACGATCTGAGAGAAAACTAGGCAAGAGCAAGAAAAGGGAAGGAGAAAACCCAAAAGAAGGGAGCTTGAAGAGCAGCGACACATGCCATACCCAGTCGAAAGCCTTGGAGATGTCAAGCACCACCGCACAAGACTCCCCGTAGTCCCTAAGGGCAGAAGATAGGAAAGTATGTCACAAGTTGACCTCGAGCGTTGAAAGCCAGATTGATGATCTGAGAAAAGGGAATGAGACTCCAAATTATCCAGGAAATGAGAGTTGAGGAGAGTTTCAAAAATTTTACACAGAACACAAGTCAGAGCTATAGGTCGATAGTTAGAAGGGTCAGAGCGACTACCTTTATTTTGGATTGGTTGAACAAATGAGCGCTTCTAGCACTGAGGAAAAGTATTAGTATTAAGGCATAGAGAGTAGAGCTGAAGGACAGTGGCCTTCCTGACGTTCATAGATTTCAGGATCCTATGCACCCGATCACGAGTAAATACAGGAGAGACATAGGATACCTGAGAGGAGAAGGAGTAGGAAGAGGGATGTCAGAATCGAGCAGGGTGGAATTAGATGAGAAAAGGAGGCCGAAGAGATTAGCCTTTTCAAAGGGAGTATTAGGAACAGAACCATCAGAGCAAATAAGAGGAGGAAAGGAAGATTTCCAGAATCGAGAATTAATGAATTTATGTGTAAATGAATCCGAAATCGGAGCCGGATAATTTTGAAATGCTGGAACCAAAGCCAAATTCGGAGCCAAAAATTTATGAAAGGGTGAAAGCGTTGCTCCTTTTCAGGTCAAGGAACATCTTCCCCACCATTATGGTCATTCATTCTTTCCAGGTGAGTTAGTCATCTATGTTGAGTCTTTTCTATTGATAGGGCTTAATCCCACCCCACCCTTTCTTTTGTTTGCTTCTCTCACTTTATCTCTTCTACTCTTGTTCACCATTAATCTAAGGGGCTCATTTCGGGAGGCTATATCTTGCCCCTTGACTTAGTGGTTGTCTTCCAGCACTCCGTGTCATATATCATTATTGGTGTCAGAATGGTCTCAAATATAACTTTCTTTTCCTGTAAAGACAAGTTTGTATTCTTCAGCAATGGATAAAAAACCTCAACATATATTCCTTATTTGTTTTTCTCTCTGCTATGCCACTTCACTATCCAAATCTCTCTTATCTCGAATACACTTGCAAGATGCTTGACAGATTTAGTCTATTCTACCTTCCTTCCATCGATCTGATTATTTAGTCCTTTCCCCCCCCCCTCTCTCTCTCTCTCTCTCTCTCTCTCTCTCTCTCTATCCTCAGGATAATGGTTTTCTCCTTATTCATCTTCGGACCAGCATTTTCACAACACACATTCCATTTATTTAGACCTTTCTCTACATTATCTCTATCCGCATTCTCGAACTCAATATCTTATTCTGGTTCTTCTTCCAACTTCTCTTTTTCCGATGCTACACTTGATAATTGCCAGCGATATCATTTTTTATCCACCAGCTTTCTAGACTAATCATGGAAATATCCTCTTTTATCTGGACTTTAGACCAGTATGGGATACTACATGTTCCTCCATGGTGGATAAATTGATCATTAATAAAAAAAATATCAATACGGTAGGGAATTCAACATTTTTCTGAGGAGAACTACTACTGAAAAATTTAAAGACTGACTGTCTGCAATTGTTTTTTTTAAAGCACCTTGAAAGGAAATGAGAAAGAATATTACACAGTTAAGGATAGATATCGAAAGAAAGAAATAATGGGATTGTAATTTTTGTGAAACAATTTATCAAAAACTCTATATTTCCAGTGCTGAATTAAAATAAATGTCCAAATGCTAAAGAACAAAGAACCAAGAGTCAGAAAATGTAGAGACAATAACCAATAGAGAGTTGCTTTCAAAAGTCATTTTCACTATCCGAGAAGAGATTAAAATCTAAACTTTGATAATAATAATAGAGTTAAAACAATTGGGTTTAGTTAGAATATTGAGAAGGGTTACCCTTTTTCGAACCAAGTTGAATGAGCAAACACGCTCTTAGCATAAAGAAAAGATTGGAAATGGTTAACATAACCAGTTTACCAAAGCAAATAGAGTAATGGGTCAAGGGTCAAAGAAGTGATACTATTTTAGGACTAAGCTCAAGAGAGAGGAGAAATAACATATATAAGGAGATCAATGTTTGTCAAATGTGTTGGAGAGAGGTGGAGAAGAAGGAATTGTTCCAGAATTGTGTAAAGTCGAATAGAACCAAATACTTTTGACGAAGAGTTCATCATTAACAGAAAGTACCATGGAAAAAACTAGAGATTGAAAAGAGGAAGAGGAAAAGTTAAAGTTGATAATTTTCTTGCGATGTGCCAGAAACTGTGGGAAGAAGAGGAGATAGAAAGATTTTTGTTTTTTCTGTTATTACTCAAGAAAAAAGTAGTGTTACACTAACGTTAATTGAAAGAATAAGAAACTAAAACGTACTCCACTCCAAAGATTGCACATATATTAAAAAATATCTCCTAGCTAAAGATAGTTACCCTTTCTGAAAAAGTTTTGAAGATGTGAAATAGGATACAGAGATGAGAAGGTGATTGGAGAAACTCAGAGAAGGAAAGAATTTAACAGTAACTAAGTTGTTCAGAGACGACTCTGTCTTAGTCTGCTAATAATAGATATTAACCAACTGTATTTTAATAACTTGAGAAAAACCATTTCAGTAGTGAAAATATAAATAATCTAAAATGATGATTTCAAAAAAAGGAAATCACTCTAAAATTGGAGCTCAAGTAGATGAAGAATTGAGATCGTCAGTTAAGTTAAGATATAAATGGGAAAATTCGGAAGACTCTAAAGAAGTAAAAGTTGGGCAAAAATGAACAACATCCACATCTGGATGAAATTGAAGATATAGACAGTACTTATAATAGGAAACAGATTAAAGTTTGTCGTCAGAGCGTTCAAACACCTAAATTTCAGTTAAGAACAAAATATGAAGTTCAGAGAAGGATATATGTAGTCCACAGAGAAAATTTGAATACTTCAAACGTGTGTGTGCGCGTGCCTGTGTAATAAAGAAAATCGTTAATAAAAATCAATATCGAAAAAGTAGAAATATTTATTTAAGGAAATAACTTTTTTTTTTCTCCAAACCGGTTAAATTCTAATTGGATATTTTAATGGCATAAAAGATGTTTACTTATTTAAGCACTGGCTATTAAAATAAATAGAAGGCTTAATGTATACCTTCACAAATTTGAAAATAAACAAACATACTCACCAATCTACACGTGTTTAAAGTGACTTACTGAATCATTTGCATTTTCTGGACTGTTCAGGAATTTAATAAAAATTTGAATTGTTGTTTTAATCACTGATTATGAAAACCTAAAATTTATTACCGAGATATTAATATTTATTGTGCTAGGTTAGGTTAGGTTAAGATAAGTTAAGTTGAGTCTAGTTAGGTTTGGTTAGGCTGTAACATCTAATTTTACATGGCATTAAAATCAAATTAGAAGACATCATAACTTTTATCAAGGGTATTTCTCATCGTTCATATTGTTTTTTCCTTTTTTTTTTTTACAACTCATTTCAAAGAGTTCAAACGACTTATGTCGATATTATTGATAAGAACCTCCATATACAACATTTAAAATAAACTTTACCCTGATATATCTCAGTATACATTGGTTCTTTGGAAATAAAATTTAAATTTTCCTAATCAGTGCTTAAAACTTAGCGCGGATGCCAGTTTTTATTAAGTTTCTGGACAATCTAAAAAGTCCCAACGAACCAACTTACGCATATATACTTATGCACACGCATATAAAGCTTATCAGGGTGAGAGACTTTAGATAATATAGTTTTTCATAATTTATTTACGGGAAAGGAGATATGATGTATATATATATATATATATATATATATATATATATATATATATATATATATATATATATATATATATATATATATATATATATATATATATATATATATATATATATATATATATATATATATATAAATAAAAAGATATTTTTAGACAATTTTACTTTATAATAAAATATTTTAAAAGGTTTTCAATTTAGACAGAAGAGAGATAACAAAGCAGTTAATTAACATACCCTGGATACGACCTTGTATATATATATATATATATATATATATATATATATATATATATATATATATATATATATATATATATATATATATATATATATATATATATATATATAATATATATATATATATATATATATCCTTCCATTAAGAAGAGCTCGTGCGACACGCCTTTCTAACAGTCTCCACCTTTTTCTAAAAAACCTATCCTGGACCCCGACTTAACCTCTATGCTCAATTCTTACATGTACTCTACTGAGTCAAAGAACTGGAAACACACTCCCTTTCATCTGTTTTCCCAACTTTCCTTTGACTTGCATACATGTAAGACGAGTATAGTCTTAAGTCTGGTTGGCCTCCAGTTCGACCAGGATAGTTTTTTCCAACTGTGTAGAAATTTGTAGGTCCCACGAGTTCTTTGCTCACCGAAGGATATATATATATATATATATATATATATATATATATATATATATATATATATATATATATATATATATATATATATATATATATATATATATATATATATATATATATATATTTTACCATTCACCTTTCCCACTCTCTTGGGGTGATGCCCGTCACAGTTTGCTCACACACATCCACACTTTATATCCCTCCCCCATCACCTCTGCCCTCCATCTCACTCTGTCCTCCGCCACTCTCCTACCCTGGTCCACATTCAGACTTCTTACCCCATCCATCCACCTCCACCCCTACCGCTTCCTCCCTCTACCTTGGATCTCATCACTCTACCCACTATCCTATCCTCATATATTCTACGCATATGCCCAAACCACTTTAATACACCCTCTTCCGCTCTACCGACTATTCCCCTCCTCCATTCACACATCTCCCTTATTCTTTCGTTTCTGATTCTATCTACCCTCCTTAGCCCACTTAAAGCCCTCAATCCTTTCATCTCAAAAACTTCTAATCTTTCCCTCATCTGAGCATTCATCATCCATGTTTTACAACCATACATTACAGATGGTAGACACATACTCTCAAATATTCTTACCTTTATTTCTTTCGGTATTTTCCCCTTCTTCCACACCTCCTTTAATTCCCTCATCACTTTCATTCCCTCCATTACTCTATTCTTTATTTTCAATTAAATCCTCCATTTTCCCTCCACCTGCATTCCTAAATATTTAAACTCTTCTACCTCATCAACTTTCTCTCCCTCTGCGACCTCGATAGCCCCCATTCTCCCATATTCTCACCTTTTACTGCCTCATTCCTTCCCCCAATCCTCATCACTTTACTCTCTGTTGGGTTTGCCCTCAATCCCTTAGACGCACATTCCCTCACAAACTCTATCACCAACATTCTCAACTTCTCCTCAGATTCCGCAACTAATACCACATCATCCGCAAAAAAAAGACATTTACCTCCCATTCACCCTCTTCACTTCTCAACCTAACACTCTTCCTTTCCCTCTCCATCTCCCTAATAACACCATTCATTAACAAATTGAACAACCACGGCGACAATGACACATCCCTGCCTCAATCCCACTCCCATGTTAAATTATTCAGTCAGTTCCCTCCTCATCCTCACCCTCGCTCAACAGTTCTCATAAAATGATTTAATATCATTCAATAATCTACCTCTCACACCCCCCTCCCTTAGAACCTCAACAATTTCCTCCTACAAGCTCTATCATACGCCTCCTCCAAATCCATAAAACATACATATCCTACTCTATCTCTCACGCAATTTCTCACCAATCATTCTCAGTGTAAACACCTGATCCACACATCTCTTACCCTCTCTAAAACTTCCCTGTTCCTCCCCCATTCTCTCCCTTGCCATTTCTTTCAATTTCGATACTAAAACTCTCCCATAAATTTTCCCTACTACAGTTAACAAACTTACCCCCTACAATTATTACACATTATCTAATCCCCTTCCCTTTATATATCGGCACTATGAAGGCATCTTGCCACTCCTGAGGCACTCTTCCCTCTCCCCAACACACATTCTAAAGAACCAGTCAACCATCTCTCCCGCTCCCACCCTTATCATCTCCCCATTTATACCATCCATTGCTACCGACTTTCCCTTCTTTATCTTTCCCATTGCTACTTCTGCTTCCTCTTTATTAATACTCCCTTCTTCTTCTAATAACATCTCCTCATTATTCTTCACTACTCCCTCGCCTCCCATCCCCGCCAACAAATCACTGAAGTGTCTCTTCCATCTCTCTCACACTTCCCTCTTTCAGTGCACCCCATCACTATCTTCCCCCTTCACTCCCTCCCCCAGCTCCTCTCTCTCTCTCTCTCTCTCTCTCTCTCTCTCTCTCTCTCTCTCTCTCTCCTTACTTTATTTACCCCCTTCCAAATCATCTTACTTCTTATCTTATAATTATCTGCCAACTTTCTTCTCCACTCTTTTCTCCCTCTTCACCTCCCACTTTACCTCCCTACACCTCTCCCTATACTCCTCTCAATCTCTATCATCCTTCGGGCCTAAATACTTACAAAATACCTCCTCCTTCCTTTTAATCATATTCAACAACTGTTCATTCCACCACTCAACTCCCCTTTCTTCTACTATTCCCTATTTTCTTCAGCCCACACACTCTTCTCGCAACCTCCATAAACTCTCCCTTCAGTTTACTTCACTCCTCCTCTACTCCTTCCACCTCACTTCACTCCCCTCACCTCCTCCCCTTTCTCCCTTATCCCTCTTGTGTAGTCACCTCTCTTCTCCTGTTCTTCTATCCTCTCCACCCGCACTATATCCACTACTCACACCCTCTCTCCCACTTTCTCCCACCCTCCTTTAACTTTTATTTTTTCTACCACCAAATAATGATCCAAAATACCCATCTCTCTCCCCTCAGTACGTTGACATCCAACAACCTACTCCTCTCTTCCCATCTCAAAACACACAAAATCCAAAAGTCCACTTTCCCCATTCACTCCGCTCACTCAGGTATATTTATGATTATTTTTCTTTATAAACCATGTATTTCCAATCATAAGACCCCTTTTAGCTCATATTCCAATCATTTCATTCCCATTTTCATTTACACCTACCCAAATGGTACTGTCACTCAATAACCACCTTTGCATTCAAATTCCCCAACAGACAAACAAGATCCCTACCGTCAAAACTTTCCACACACACACTCAGACTCTCCCATAATGTCTCTCTCTCCCTTTCATTTGCTCCTACTACCACAGTGCATAAGCACAAATAAAGAACCCAATACCTCCCTTCTTAACCTTAATCTTACCCAAACTATTCTGGCCCCCATTCTTCCTCTCCCTTTTACACAAATCCCCCTCCCCTTTCAGCTTCGTTTCCGTTAACGCTAGAATATCCATCCTCCTCTCCTCCATCACAATCCCACTTCCTCCCTCTTCTCTTCTTTATTTACCCCTCTTACATTTAGAGTCCCCACTTTTAATACCTCTGAACCCCCTTCCTTCCAGACATCTCCAAATTTATCCTCAATTACTCACGAACTGTGACGTTTAACGGTGGAACCCACTACGAAAGGATACCACCAGTTCCTTAAGGCCTCATATATATATATATATATATATATATATATATAATATATATATATATATTATATATATATATATATATATATATATATATATATTATATATATATATATATATATATATATATATATATATATATATATATATAATATATTAATATAATATATATATATATTATGGTCAATCCATTTTTTCGTACCAAAATAATGGAAGTTGGCCGTCGATAATTTTAGAAAACTTTTATATTTTGCATGGAGTTAATGTTATCCCTGGGAAGTTCAAAACCACCATTCGTTTTTGTAGATTTACTCTGGTTGTAACAGGGTGAGCCAAAATGTTAGACCAGGTGGAGCCAAATTTTCACTTAATAGAGGCTAACATTTTAAGTAATATCTCCATATTGGTAATTCTTATACCATTTGTTAGGGATACTTTAAGGTACATTTGGCCTTTCCTGTTTTGTGAAAAAAAATTTCACCATGAAAATGAATCCGAAAATGTGTTAAAAATCGAAGAAATTTCCATTTTCATGGTGTATTATTAAAAGAAGGAAATAATTTAACGATATAAAATTTTGTGTGATGATACATACTAAAGTATGGTTTAACTTAAATCTTATTTGAAGTTGGGTAAATATTTTTAAAACAATTTACAGGGTGTTCAAAAATCAATTTTTCTGAAAATCGTAACTTTGAACCTTAATATCTCTGGTTTGTAAGTGCTAAAAATCTGAAATTTTATATACTATACCATAGATGTTCCTCACCTGCAATATTAACTTTGGTATTTCTTGTTTTAAGGAATACATCCTTCAAAAATGCCAAAAAAAAATTTTAAAGTTGTGTATACCTATAATTATATATATCAAGACAATACATAGACAAATGAAATAGTGTGGCATCAAGGAGAAATGAAAACAAAGTTAAAAAATTTAATTATAAGGTTAATATACATAATGTACCATTATATCTAATTTAAATGACAAAATTAACTCAATAACCATATAATATATACTATATGTATATATATATATATATATAATATATATATATATATATATATAATATATATATACTAATATATATATTATATATATATACATATTATATTATATAACTATAATATATATATAAACTATATATATATATATATATAATAAATATATATATACGCTATAACTTGATTGTTCCCTCCCCCTTCAGTTTCGTCCATCTGACATCTTTGAAGCAAAATTGCTTCTAAATGACACAGTTTGCGTATATGATCAACCGATGAAACCCAGAACTTTCACATTGCGCATGGATCCCACTTTCTGGGCTCCTCATGAATCTCGCTTCTTCTAATTTTCCCGCAACTGTCGTACGGTGAGGTCGGTCTTAAGTCTATTGGCCTGCTAACTACATTCTCGTTCGAACCTCTTCAGTCCTCCAGCGACATGACTGCTTCAATATGGAAGTACGGGGGAGATATTCACAGGACTTACGTCCTAGAATAAACCACTATTAATATATATATATATATTATATATATATTATATAAAATTATATATATATATATATATATATATATATATATATAATATATATATATATATATATTGTAGCGTATCACTACACCTCGCATACTTGTTGTGGGTTGTAGGATGATAGAATGAAGATATTAGTTGGGTTTTTAGTGTATTTTTGCTGTCTGAATGCGGAAAAAACCACATTCGCATCGTTTTTGGAGCCTCGAATTCGCACTTCTACGCAATAGTGCGTCGCACTTTCTGGCATGCTCAATTTCGTTAATGCAAGAAAAATGCGACTTTTTGACTGCAGTGGATTAATATCGAAGTGCCTTTCCAGATATTAAACAGGACTTACGTATTTTAGTATTTAAAACTATTTAATTTTAGTTTATATATATATATATATATATATATATATATATATATATATATATATATATATATATATATATATATATATATATATATATATATATATATATATATATATATATATATATATATATATATATATATATATATATATATAATATATATATATATATATAAACAAATTTGTTGTCCAGTGTATTAAATGATACAATGTGTATCTTTAAAAGTGTGCTGTAATATTTTATGATAAGGGACTCTGGAATTTGAGAAAAGATCTTTAGAGAACCATGGTCCAATATTGATTTGAAATGGCTGAAGTGACACATAAAATGACCTGAAAAGAAATCTGAAAGAAGGTTACACTGTAGGTTGAAAGATAGAAACCCTTGGATGAGAATTTGAAAGTAAAAAACTTTTGTCAGACTTTGTCAAATACTTCTGATTGGTTCAGCGCTATAGCAAAGATAATCCTTTGTTATGGTGCTGAACCAATCAGAAGTATTTGACAAAGTCTGACAAAAGTTTTTTACTTTCAAATTCTCATCCTAGGGTTTCTATCTTTCAACTTACAGTATAACCTACAGTATAAATATGGTTTCTAAAGAAAATCATTGTTTTCTTTCTAATTATTTGTTCTCTAATTTGAATTTAAGATAATTATCTTAAATTCAAAGCAGAGAGCAAATAATTAGAAAGAAAACAATGATTTTCATTAGAAACGATATTAACATTGTAAATTAAGATTAGAAGAGTCAGATATTTTAAGATCTTTCTTTAAAAGAATGTTTCGGAAAAATATTGAAACAATAGCTTTCAGATTAATAGGACGATTGTGTAAGGGTTAAGAGGGTCTTCTTTTTCTGCTGAGGTTGTATAAACATACGCTTCCAGATAGTGGTAATGGTCAAAGCTGGTAATGTAATAAGAGATGTAATATTTTACCAAAGGCAATTTCGAAATCTCGGAAGAACAAGATTGGCGGTACAAGGAGAATACATTTACATTAAACTCCGAAATAACAGATCAGCCTATTTAAAAAAGTTACAATGTTACGCATAAGCAAGTGGGTAAATATTGCTCCAAGAATTAATTGTAGAATCCTCGAAGCTTAAATTTTCAAATAACTCTCCTATTTTTCATGAGACTCTCGTGCAGCAAAAGCAAGTGGCGTAATTCTACGGAAACCAAAATTCATATTTCATTAGTATTTTTAAACCTTTTCCGTTTGTTTTCCATTTGCATTTGAAGGTCAAAAAATTTTTTTTTCTTTCGAATAGATTAAATAAAGTTACTTATATTCTAAATTAAAGTTGTACTGATAAGTTCCGAAAACAATTTCAAAAGTTTTTTTTAAAAATCTTCAAAGAGGACTGGAAAATAAACTTGATTAATCTGAAAAGTTTCACAAATTTTTGTCATAAACGAAAACTTGAGATCCATCTTTCCTGCTCGTCCGATCACTATGGAGTTTCCAGAGCAGATGAGAGTGATCGAGTTACACTTTTTACATTTAAATTATTTTTGTGTATACAGATCCATTTTTTCAGTTTTTCTTTATTGCCCAGATGTCAGACAGTAGGGTATGCAGAAAAACATTATCAAACTAAATAATTAGTTAAAGAAGTGCTAATTCTCGTCATAGTCAGGAGCCATTCCTGTCGAAGACATAATGAAATAAAACAGAAATATTAAGAAATTATAGAAATTAAGAAGTTTTGTGTCAGGTTTTTAAGGCCAAAACGATTAGGGATACAATTAGGTTGCTGTTAATAGAGATTTTGGTATAGGAGAGTTCTTCAGCTGCATATTGGGAAATATAGAAAATCAATTGGCAGTTCTTAAAAGTGAAATCTTCTATAACAATAATTAGGTAGTTGAAAATTTAGGATACCCAGTAGAATTTTAGAAATAAATAAATTTAACAAATGAATTTTATTGTTTATTGACAAGAGAGTCGTAACCATACCGCAGACAATTCCTGAGACTCAAAACTGAAATACAAGAATACACAAAACATTCGCCCTAAGATGAAAACTGATAATAGAAGCAATATTTCTTAAAACAAACATCAAGGTTTGGTGTTAGAGGATAATAACAACTGTGTTTCAGGAAGAATAGGAGAGGAAATTAAGATTTAGAGAGGCAGTGTTTAACAATGTGCAAATTAAAATTAATGATCGCAAATTTATCAGAATTTTAATTTGGAAAGTATACCGTTCATTAGAGTAAGCCTCAGTTCGTAAACGTTCCCAGTCCAAAGATGGATAGGAATTATAGGATAGGTACAATTTTTACGTATTCCTAGTGCGATATCGAAAGTATTCTAGACATATTTTCTGTGTTATCGAAAAAGGAAATGTAAAAAAATTGACCCTTAATGTGCAGAGTAATATTGCAGCTTAATCAAAATCTCCAAACTTATAACCACTCGGAAGACTGCCTTTTTCCACCCTCCCTCCTCTCTCTCTCTCTCTCTCTCTCTCTCTCTCTCTCTCTATATATATATATATATATATATATATATATATATATATATATATATATATATATATATATATATATATATATATATTATATATATAAATATATATATAAATTCTTTTAAATTTCATGATATATTTTTATAACTAAAGAGTGCAGAATTTAAATTATAAATCATTATCGCCTGTAAAACCATTTCCGAAGCCACTTTTAACCGACATTAATAATTAAAGTGAATGTCATTGCCCTGCTCAATGTCAATAAAATTATTATGGATGGTCTTGCGCGTCTTCTCAGCTAACAAAGATGACCTTGAAGCTTGTATGTATTTAGAAATCCAATATTAGATTTTAATGGAATTTATATAAACAATTTGTTTCTACGTACCAACACTCACTCACACACACACACACGCACACACGCACGCACACACACACACACACACACACACACACACACATATATATATATATATATATATATATATATATATATATATATATATATATATATATATATATATATATATATATATATATATATATAGTGGTGTATATATCAGAGATCCGCCCTAATCATAACTCTTTTTCCTATTTTTCATTTATGAACTTCTCTCTATTACTTCATCCGATTCATTTTTCATTATTCCTTTCAAATTAGGGCAGAGAAAACATGGTAGTTTTCAGTACCTCAAAAACTCAGTTGCTCCATTTTTCTACTCGACACAAACTTCCACTCAACTATGACATCCTCTTATAAAACTCATAACTCTAACCTTCGTTTGTTCTTAATATTCCCGATGTTTCTTTATCTCAAGATTTTTCTTGGAAAGATCACATAACTTGTGTTGTAGGATGGTAGAATGAATTAATAGTTTAAAAAGAAGTGCTAATTCTCGTCATAGACAGGAGCTATTCCTGTCCAATTAAAGAAATTAAGAAGTTTTGTCTTGGACTTTTAAGGCCAAAACAATTAGGGGTACATTTAGGTTGCTGTAATTTCTACGGCAAATGGTATCCGTATTTTAAATAAGCTTTTAAGACTGAAGCGCCTTCAGAATTTCTTCACCCACTTCAGTCGCTTGTTCTTTATAGGGATGATGCTCGTCCATGTATGGAGCATACTTTAAAAATCTGGGTTGGTTCCACACATCAGCTCACCTGAAAAAGGTGAAAGGCTTTTCGTCTTTTAAAATCTTTCGTTCTCATTACTTTTCTGCAGTCTCTTTCAGTCCATTGAATTTTTGTGTCAATCTCTTTATACTATCATTTTAACAACGGACATTGCTCTTCTGAACCCTACCGCAGCATACCTCCTCCATTGAGGTCTCATGCGACACACCTTTCTGCACAGTCTCATCCTTTCTCTGTTCAGTTTTCTGACTCCAGACTTGACAGTTATTCTAAACCTAACATGGATTGTCCTGATAAAGTCTGGAACACGCTTCCTTAGTCTTTTTTCCCCAGCTTTCTTTGAGTTGCACACTTCAAACACTGTGTATCGACAAATTTCCAATGGAAATTAGTAGGTCTCTGGCCAATGTCCATCAGAAAAAAAAAAAAAAAAAAAAAAATATATATATATATATATATATATATATATATATATATATATATATATATATATATATATATATATATATATATATATATATATATATATATTAATGCACCAATGGAATGAAGAAACATAGGTGAATATTGAAACGACATTATGGTTTAGTATATATGTAAATATAAAGGACAGGTTTATGCATAGAGGAATGAATATTATTTCACGGAGATTGGGCACACAGCCCCATATGTTGAAGGAGCAATACTACCAGGTGATAGCGATGTACTGGGTGCCTTTTTACTTACGTCTTGTGTCCCTCAGCACCTTGTGTGACCTGGATAACAGCTTCATAGCATCGATGCATTCTGGTGATGATGTATTGTATGGCGTTCTGTGGCAGCTATTCCTATAGGGGCAAAACCGTCTTTCGCCGGTCGACAAGGATTTGTAGCTCGTGACTTTAGCCATCTCAGTCACCTTTTCAGAATGTCCCAGACATGCTCAGTGGTGGAGAGATCCCGACTGTACGCAGTTAACGAGCAAAAAGCACTCTCGCTCTATGGTGGTCCTTTGTAAAGTGGGGCCCTCTAGCTACCCTACGTGGGTGGTACTCATGTTCTGCTAGGCGTCGGCATATGGTATTCGTGCTCACACGGGTACCATGCACAATCTGTAACAGGGTATGATGGTCACGTGGTGTGGCATGGCGATCACAGTATGCCCTCAGCCGTAGATATTTCTTCGACGGCCGTTGTTGAACGTAGCCTGCCTTGACCAACCCCTCTGGCATAGTCATGCGTCGCTTCGTCTCTCTTTATCACCCTTCCAATCGCGTTGCCCGTTCCCTACTGCTGACAGTGTGGTGATTGCAACACACTAATAGCGTGTCATACGCGACTCCAATCCTTCTCCATACCAGTGGAATAGCTGGCGGTGGAATAGTCTTGAAGGCCACAGTACCTTTAACGTAACCTATCCACGCATGTGACGACCTTTTTCTGTAAAGCATCGATATCGTAACACAGGCACACGCAGCGCTGCTAACCTGCAATGTATGGGTAGGTACTGGTACAAACCTAGCAACACTGGCTCACACAATGGCCACCGATCATTGATTTTGTAGGTGGTGTGCTAATTTTGCTAAGATATATATATATATATATATATATATATATATATATATATATATATATATATATATATATATATATATATATATATATATATATATATATATATATATATATATATATATATATATATATATATATATATATATATATATATATATATATATATATATATATATATATATATATATATATATATATATATATATATATATTATATATATATATATATATATATATATATATAATATATACCACACACTGTTTTCAAGAAATAATAAATGGATAATTATGATGAAATTGCTTTTGGAGAGAACTTTTTTTCTTTTTATACATATTTTTACCCGAAATTTAGAATGAAAGGGAGTGTTCCCAACGAACTGTAATTTTATATTATAATCATTACTATTGTTATTATTATTATTATTATTATTATTATTATATTATATATATATATATATATATATATATATATATATATATATATAATATATATATATATATATATATATATATATATATATATATATATATATATGATGAACCCAACATTCTAGACCTTTTTCTAACTTCTAATCCTTCTCCTTATACTGTTAAACTCTTTCCTCCTCTGGGTTCATCCGATCACCTTCTTATCTCTGTATCTTGTCCTGTCTCTTCAAGTCTTCCGCAAGAACGGCCCCCGCCTTCGGCGAGGAGACGTTTGTGGCATTTCGGTGCCACTAACTGGTCTGACTTGCGGTCGTACTTTTCTGATTTTCCATGGAATGATTACTGTTTCCGTGGGAGGGGTCCCTCGGAGTGTGCTGAGCGCATAACTGAGGTGATTCTCTCTGGCATGGAGGCGTACATTCCATATTCTTTCCCTTCCACTAAACCTAATAAACCTTGGTTTAACTCTGCTTGTTCTCGTGCTATCCGCCGCAGGGATGCTGCCTTCAGGGACTACCGTCGTCTTCAAACTCCAGAAATCTCATGCAACTTATATTTCATCCCGGAATCGTGCAAAATCTATTCTTCGAGATACTAAAAACTCTTTTCTCCGTCGCAAATGCAATAATCTTTCTGGCTCCTCTTCCTCTCGCCCTTTCTGGCATTTTGCAAAAAATGTCAACTCTAACTTTGCTTCTTCCTCTTTCCCTCCTCTAGTATCTTCTGACGGTTACAACTGCCGTTTTGCCTTCCTCTAAAGCTGAACTCTTTGCTCAAACTTTTGCCTTAATTCAACCTTAGACGATTCCGGAGCTGTTCCTACTCCTTCAACCCCCTCTAACTCATTTATGCCTAAAATTGTAATTTCTTCTAAAGACGTCATTTCTGCTCTCTCTGAGCTTAACACTAAGAAGGCGTACGGTCCTGATGGTATCCCTCCTGTGGTTCTCAAAACTTGTGCTTCCGAGCTTGCACCATGCCTTGGTAAACTATTTCGTCTATATCTTTCTACTTCAACCTTCCCTTCTTGCTGGAAACGTGCGCTCATTCAGCCTGTGCCGAAGAAGGGGGACCCCTCTCAGCCCTCTAACTATCGTCCTATTTCTTTAACCTCCGTTCTTTCTAAAGTTTTCGAATCTATCCTTAACAGGAAGATTTGGAAACATCTCAATTCTTCTAATCTTATCTCAGATCGCCAGTATGGCTTTCGAAAGAAACGCTCTACTGGTGATCTTCTTTCCCTTCTCTCTGACTCTTGGTCCTCCGCTCTTCGGCATTTCGGTGAATCTTTTGCTGTCGCGCTGGACATATCGAAAGCTTTCGATAGAGTCTGGCACAAAGCTTTGATTTCCAAACTTCCCTCTTTCGGAATCTATCCTTCTCTCTGTGACCTTCTCTCTCTGATTTCCTTTCCGGTCGTTCTATAGCAGCTGTTGTAGACGGCCACCGTTCATCCTATAAATCTATTAATAGTGGTGTTCCTCAAGGATCTGTCCTATCCCCAACACTTTTTGTTTTTCATTAATGACCTTCTCTCTATTACTTCATCTCCTATCCACTCCTATGCTGATGACTCCACCCTTCATTACTCTTTTCAATTTGAAAGACGCCCCTCCCAGCAACAGTTAATAGAGGCAAGGAGGGTGGCCTTGGAGCAACTAACCTCTGATCTATCTCTCATTTCCAATTGGGGCAAGAGAAAACATGGTCGTTTTCAATGCCTCAAAAACTCAATTCCTCCATCTCTCCACTCGACACAATCTTCCACACAACTACGATATCTTCTTCGAAAACACGCAACTCAAACCTTCATCTCTCCTTAATATTCTCGGTGTTTCTTTTTCTCGTGATCTTTCTTGGAAAGATCACATTACCTCTCTTTCTAAACAAGCTTCTAAGAGGTTGGGTGTTCTGAGGCGCCTTCAGTATTTCTTCACACCACCCCAGTTGCTTGCTCTGTATAGGGGTGTTGTTCGCCCCTGTATGGAGTATGCGTCACACATCTGGGGTGGTTCCACACACATACAGCTCTCCTGGAAAAGGTGGAGTCTAGGGCTTTTCGTCTTATCAACTCTCCTGCTCTCACTAATTCTCTCCAATCTCTTTCTGCCCGTCGAAATGTTGCGTCACTCTCTCTATACTATCGCTATTACAATGGACACTGCTCTTCTGAACTCTCTCGTCGCATACCTCCTCCACTAAGAAGGGCTCGTGCGACTCGTCTTTCTACACAGTCTCATCCTTTCTCTGTCCAACTCTCTGACCCCAGACTTAACCTCTATGCTCAATCTTACATTTACTCTACTGGTAAAGTCTGGAACACACTTCCTTCATCTATTTTCCCAACTACCTATGACTTAAGCACCTTTAAACGCCGTGTATCAGGTCATGTCGGCCTTTAATTGACCATGTTTCCGACTTTCCCCCCAACTCTGGTGGAACAATTGGTAGGCCTCTGGCCTTTGCCCACCAGAGGAGAAATAAAAAAAAATAAAAAAAAAAAAATAATATAATATATATATATATATATATATATATATATATATATATATATATATATATATATATATATATATATATATATATATATATATATATATATATATGCTGTGCGTGTGTGTGTGTGTGTGTGTGTGTGTGTGTGTGTGTGTGTGTGTGTGTGTGTGTGTGTGTGTTGCGCCCGTGTGTGTTCTTACGAGCGTTTCCGTTACTAGAGGAGAGAAACTATCAATGTAATTTCTACGTAAGATCTACACGAGGGATCGGACCAGTGTCTTTAAGTACATGTTATACCTACCGTTATACCACGGAAGAGACATTTTTTGGGGGTTTTAATCCATATTTCACAGGCAATAATATTATTGCTTATTTGTATTCTTTTTCTTTATACTTACTAACGTTGGGCTTTTTTATCGTCAAACTTTTAATCTTATTGAGCTCATTCTTGATTTTATCTATTTTTTTCCTTAATTTTATTATCACATTTTTCATTTCAAAAAAAATCAAACTAGCTATTTAGTCAAACTTATTGACCTGTTTCGCCAAGTTTCCATCAATTCTAATGTTATTTCAATGGTATGATATTCCGTGAACTCTCTTTTTGCCTTATTTATTTTAAATCTGCACCTAATTTAGCTATTACACTCAGCAAATACTCGAATTTTCTTATCAAGAACTGGCACGAGTTCATTATTATTAACATCATCATATTCAAGTGTTTTAATATTTGACACCTTTTATTTTATTTCCTCAAAGTAACTGACTTCTCTCATGACAATAATATCACTGTAAAAATTGAACAAATATGGTGTCATAACTCAATCTTGCCGGGCACCTCTCTCAATACTCTGGCATTCCATTTCATTATTCTCTATGTTGACATCTGTCTTCTCCAATAAAGTATTTTAACTACTCAAAAACTTTCTTTCAACTGTTTCGAGAATCTCTATCATCTTAATCAAGTCCTCTTGAATTAGTCTTTTAAACTTCTGAGCTCATTACTCTCTGTGAAAACATTCTCAGCATAAATGTATTAATTCTTGAATCTTTTCCCCCATACAATCCAATAATGATCTAGCGAAAACTCATGCCCAATATATATATATATATATATATATATATATATATATATATATATATATATATATATATATATATATATAATATATATATATATATATATATATATATATATATATATATATATATATATATATATATATATATATATATATATATATATATATATATATATATATATATATATATATATATATATATATATATATTATATATATATATATATATATATATATATAAATCGAGCACTCGATAGCAATCGAGAGGTCCAGGGTTCGAGGCCTGGCCGGAGCGGGAAATGTGAGCGATTTCTCCTTGCCCATAGCTCCGAATGACTCAGTCGTTAAACGAGTACATCAGTGGAGTGCTCTTGCCACTGATGGGAATAATCTCCGGCATCCGCGATAGCCTGGCCCAGCCAGCGGTATCCGCCGTGGGACTTTGAAACCCAGGGATCTTCCTCGAAAGATCCCACTGACAGGACTTAGTCCTACCTGGGGGAAGGTGATTATATATATATATATATATATATATATATTATATATATATATATATATATATATATATATATATATATATATATATATATATATATATATATATATATATATATATATATATATATATATATATTTTTTTTTTTTTTTTTTTTTTTTTTTTTTTTTTTTTTTTTTTTTTTTTTTTCAGGATATCGTGGAGTG
>SEYY01018907.1:42500-57500 GCA_009176605.1 Armadillidium nasatum | reverse complement strand
ATTATGACATAATTTAAAAAGATTTTCATCTCTTGGAATCAAACCTGCACTCCTCCAAGAATAAATTGTGAAACCTCAATTGAGACTTTCATCTCTTGGAATCAAACCTGGACTCCTCCAAGCTAGACCGTGCTACCATTTTTGCTGTACACATAATTAACTTATATGCATGACTACTCTGTGAAACCAAAAGACTACCCTCTCAGGGATTCAAGCTTGGACTTTTGCAGAGCTAGTCCGAAAACTTTTGCAGAAGCTTTCACCCTCAGGTCTTCCCATGAATTGGAATTAGTTTCTTTGTTTTTATTTTTACGGTCTGGAGTCTTGCGTTATTCGTGTTTCAATTTCTATCTCTTCATCCTCAATATTATTATCGCATTCACTGGCAAGTCCAAATTGTAACTCCAGTCTTCTCAATTCGACTTTGCTCTCTTTGTCTCTTTCTATTTCAGCAATCTCCATTCCAGTAGACGCCGTTCATTTAGTATTGTCATGGAAACATAGAAGAGACGTTTTGCAACTACTCTGCGAGTTATAGGAATTTAACTTTGGTAGTATAACGGTTAACAGAGTTGTGAATTTAAATAGAGGATTGGATTGACCTGGGGTCATTTACTGACTGTAATCTACAGAGATAGGAACCCAACAAGATGGTTAAGAAGAGGTCATTCGTTGATCTGGAGAAGTTGTATAGCTCCAGAAAGATTAAGTAAATGATAGAAGTGGAATACCTCCTGGAAGAGAATGTAATAAATAAATAGGAGAAGTTGAATACCTCCTGAAAGATTAACTAAATAAATAGAAGCAGAATTCCTCCTTGAAGGAGGGAATAAATAGACAGGAGAAATTGAATAACTCCTGGAAAAGGGAAGCAGCTGAACAAGAGAAGAAAGAGATCTCCTTAAAGGAGAAAATAATATTTGGGAATTATTAATTTCCTATACTGAAGTTGTTTTTATAAGTAATTTAATAGGATATTATTTAATTTAACGAATATTTCTGTCACCCTTAGACACTAATCAGAATTAATTAAGAATTCCGGGCTGTCATAATAGATGTCTGTCTACTCGGACTACGTCTTGTGATATATATATATATATATATATATATATATATATATATATATATATATATATATATATATATATATATATATATATATATATATATATATATATATATATATATATATATATATATAAATGGGATAACGTAGGAGATTTAGATATGGACTACAGCATGCATTTGCTCTCTGCTGCCCTCCTGATTCGTCATTGTCGTCCTTCACATTTAAAGAAATTGTTCTAGTTTACTCTCGACGATATACTGTAGTGTTACGTGAACATTTTCACTGTGCATTCCTAAACCTTATTCTTCGCATGTGCCCTACAATCTTAAAACAACAAACTAGAATATTTTTACTTTTAATTACTGTAAAAGGATATAAAAAAAAACCAACCTTGGAGAAGCTTGGAGGAGGGTTATGCAAAAAATGCCCTCGTCCATTCCCATTTCCATCATCGCTTGCGAGCTAGGGGTCTTCCTTGATGGGGTTGATACCGAGCAGGCTTCTTAGACCGCTTGCTCTGGTACACTGTTTTTTTTCATTAATTTATGCAACATTCACCGTCTTTATTCTTTTTCTCTTTGTTGAATACATCTCTTCCTTTAAACCTCAGATCTTATTTTTGACAGAAACTCGGGTGAATAATAAACGCTTCTACAGTAAATCCTACTCCGTCTCGTCTTACTGCCTCTAACATCAATTTTTATTCAAATATTGATGTTGTGCATACGTATGTAACGTTATAACTTGTTTTCGTATTTTGGATTTTGAAATCTTCTGAATTTTGTAGCCTGTGGGTTAGGCTGTCTTGCCAATTTAGAACTAAATTCATTCATTTTGTTTATCTTTTAATGCTTTGACTATCCTAAATTTTTCCCCTATCTAATGTCAGAAATAAGCACATGCTCTTTTTTTTACCTTCATAAAAATGCCATAATTAGCTCACACAACTCCTCTGTCTTGTTCGTATATGATATTTCTATGTTGCTCAGTTACAAAAACTCCTAAACTCTCTCCAGAAACGTTGAAAACACTTTATCAAACATCATGATGTGGATCTGTGTAAATAAAATGTCAGTAAACATACAGAAAACCTCTTACATCTTAAAAAGCAACAAAAGTGTAGGAAATGATTTTAAAATTAAAATAAACGATATCGAACTAATACGAATAAGTAACGCAAAAATCCATTCCACCGTATGCACTGTGAAAAATATTTTGCCCATATTCACCCCAACTTAATTTACTGCCTTTCTATATATGGAACAACACTCAAAACAAATACACATCAAATCATAACAAATGCAAAAACGAATCTCAAGGTTCCTCAGAAGCAGCTAAGATTTTTATAGTCATACACCATACACGACGCATATCCAAAAAACTTAAAATGTTGCAATTTGATCACCTTTTAAATATTTCCTTCCTAAAGGAAATACACAAAGGAATAAACAATAATATGAGGAATAATCCTACGAATTAACACCAACCTAAAAACTCCTTTTGTACAGACTTACTAAAGCATGATATACAGTAAGTTATACCTCCGTTATACTGTATAATAATCTACAGGATGATATAAAAAATGAAAGATCAGAATTTTTTTTAAAAATGTACATTAATTCGTATTGAGCTATTATTATTATTATTATTATTATTATTATTATTATTATTATTATTATTATTATTATTATTATTATTATTATTAAATTTTTTTTTTTTTTTTTTTTTTTTTTTTTTTTTTTTTTTTTTTTTTTTTTTTTTTTTTTTTTTTTTTTTTTTTTTTTTTTTTATTATTATTATTATTATTATTATTATTATTATTATTATTATTATTATTATTATTATTATTATTATTATTATTATTATTATTATTATTATTATAAATATTATTATGGTCGTGAAAAATAGTTATAATTATTAGTAATTTCAGCTGTGTGATGAAGTATTTTACCATCATTCTTATTTTAATAATTTCAATCCATATGCAATTATTATAATCATAACTATAAATATGCATCATCATCATAAGAATAATAATAATAATTATAATCAATAATTTATTATTATTATTATTATTATTATTATTATTATTATTATTATTATTATTATTATTATTATTATTATTATTATTATTATTATTATTATTATTTATTATTGTTGTTATTATTATGATGGTTATTTATAGTATTACTGTAGTAAATGATATAATTAAGATACTATTATTGTTAGCATGATATAATAGTATTGCTAATATTACTAGAGTTTTGTTACTTTTGTAGCAACTTATTATAATTTATTGTATTTTTTATTAAATAAATTAAATATGTATGAAGCATTGAAGTTCGAACGAAACCACTAAAAATGTTTTTCCCCGTGGAAAATGCAACATTCTTTTTTGGTTTCCTTTTTACTTTTTTTCTTCTTCTTCAAATTCTCCTTTTTTTTATTCTTGACTATACCTTACCTTCCGCTAAGAATGAACTCTTCGCACGTACAGTTGCTTTCTATTCTTTTGTAGACGACGACTGCTATTCATTCTTCTCCGACTCAATCCAAACCATTTTTGCAAAATACTATTTCATCAAAAGATATTTCAATCTTTAAGCAAAATACTATTTCAATCTTTCCTTCTTGCTGGAAGCTTGCGCTCATAAATTGTGAGGTAGAAAGGGGAGACCACTTTCGAGTTCAATCTTTCAACTATCGTCCTATCTCTTTAGCCTCAGTACTTTTCAAAGTTTAGCTGCAAGTAACTCAAGCTAGGAAGGTGGACTTGGATAAATTATCCTCTGATCTTTCTTAAGTTTCTAATTGTGGTAGAGAAAATATGTTTCTTTTTAATGATTCAAAAATGCAGCTCCTTCCTCTGATGTTCGACAAAATCCTCCACACAACTATAACAACCATCTTGCTCGAAAAGTCTCAACTCAATCATTTGTCTGTCCTTAATATTCTCGGTGTTTCTTTTTCTTGTGATCTTTCAGGAAAGAATCACATTATTTATTATTCAGAAAAAAGCTCCATAGAGGTTAGATATTCTGACTTCTGAGGAACCTTTAAAATTCCTTTACATTATCCTGTATGCTTTCACTTTATAGAGCGGTTGTTTTTCCCCCTCTATGGGGTAAGTCTAGCACAATTTGTATGATTTTATTCACATCTCTACACAAAAAGGTGAAGTCTAGGGTTTTTCGTCTTATTAACCTCTTCACAGACTGTCTCCAATCTTTTTAATCTTGACAGTTTATTGATTTTTCAAATATTTATACTATCGCCACTATCGCAATAACAACGTGCACTGCTCTTCTGAACTCTCAGGTTCCATGGGTTTTCCACTGAGTTAAAACTCTTGCAAACACGTCTTTCCACGATTTCACATCCTCTCTCTGTTCAACTCTCTGACCTTAGACTTAACAGTTATGTTCAATCCTTCATGAGCAGTGAATTTTTGAAATATTGAAAATAGAAAAGTTTTCACTGCCACAAATATTACTGTGAGAAAGATCAGAGATCAATTGTTCCGAGACATCCTACTAGCATCATTTATTTATTTCCTATTGGGTGGAAGGTGTTCCCAAATGTAAAGAGCAAGTAGGATGACGTAGCCGGTCCTTTGGCATCAGAGTGGATAAGTGAAAGAAGTTTATTATGAAAAGTATAAGAGTTGGGGATAGGACAGAGCCTTGAAGAATGTCCCTACTAATAGATTTAAAAAATGAACAATAGCCGTCTACAGCATCTATCACATAACAACCGTAAAGATATTGAAAAATATTTTAAAGAGAAAGATATATGTCGAAAATGCAAAGTATAGAAATCAAAACTTTGAAGTAGACTCCTATCTACAGCTTAATTACCGAAAAGTCTGTGAGAAGAAACTAAAGATCACCTGTTGAACGGTCATTATGAAAATCTTATCGGCGATCTGAGATAAGATAAGAATACAGATGTTTAAAAATCTTTCTTTAGGATAGATTCGAAATTTGAAACGTGCAGATGTTAGAGATAATATGATTTTTAAAGGGTTGGTTGAGAATTAGAGGATAAGCATTTGTGATGATGAAAAGTGAAATCACTCAAAATGAAGATTTTAGAGAAAGGAGAAGAGAGAATGTGCTTCATATTAGAGATTAAATACTCTTATTAAAAGAATTTAGGATCGTAAGTAGAATTAGGACAAAAATTAAAAGTACAGAATCATTTGTCTTAAATTGACATGATAGTCTGAGTTACATGGTAAAGCATTCATGAAACTCTAAGTCAGCAACACGAAAACAGGCAAAGTAGTTGGGCACAAGCGCGCTCCTTCCTTTGGATGAAAACTGAAGATAAAGACAGTAAGAAAAAACAGAGTAGGTTTTGTTGTTCGAGCGCTCAAATGCCTAAGTCTTAGTTATGAATAGGAAATGAGTGTAGTGGAGGAGAGGTGATGTTCAACAAACTGGAAATCAGAATAAAGACCGATAATATTGCAGAAATTAATGAAGAAAGAGAAAGACGTACCAGATCAAGTTGTCAACCTGTTGCCACATCACCGCACCCCTGGGGTCCGCCAACTTCCAAATTATAACCTATGAAAAAATTTAAGGAGGTTCATTTTTGAAAGCCTCCCCTCGTGACTTCCTAGGCTACATGTGTTACTCCTTTTTCAAATAGTTTTTTTTTTACAGTTCACCACCACTCACGGGCAAAGAAGAAGAAAACTGAACCTAACGCACATCTCTCAGGTGGCTACAGACAGAACCTTGAAAAGAGGAAGATTAAATACAGGAGGAAAAATAGATGATGTTAGGGAGCTCCACAGAACAGAGGTGGCGAGAAAGGTTTCCATAATCCACACAAAATTTGTGCGGAAGCAGGGCACCCTTTGTGGAACGAGGGCGACGCAATGGAGGTGGAATACGAGAGGCCAATTTCCTCGAGCATCTGCTGTCATTGTAGTAACTATAGAAAAGAGATAAAGCACCAACATCACGTTGGGGACAGTTTATTAATTTTTAGCCTTGGACTCAACCCTATCCAAGAGAGTGGAGGAACAGGAGCCCCTCTCAAATGTGAGAACAGTACTCCATACAAGGGTGAATAAGACCCTTATATAATTGGAGTAACTGCACAGAAGGAAAAAATTATCGTAACCTGAATAGTACTCCTAGCTTCTTAGAGGCCGCCTTAGCAATCATTGTGATATGTGGTTTTCAAGACAATTTATTGTTTACGTTTAGACAAAGAATGTTAAAGTTATTTACAGGTGAGACGGGAGAGTGCCATCGAAGAAGATAGGAAAGTTGGGAGGTGTTTTTGAGAGAGAGATGTGAAGAAGTTGAGTTTTTAAAGAGTTGAATTTCACAAGGATGCTATGACTCCACCGGAAAATCCCATCCAGATTGACAACAACAGAATCGGAAAGTTGAAGACTAGAAGCAACTCTAAAATCAAAAGGGAGAGAAGCTTTGAAATGAATAGAAGAGTGTAGAGCTAAGTCATCAGCATAAGAGTGAACAGAGTTAGAAGTTAAGTTAATGAAAATAAGAATAAAGTTAGAGATAAAACAGAACCCCGAGGAACACCACAATTGACAGGAAAAGAGGAAGAGGTCACTCCATCTACAAGTGCCGAAATTGAACGATCTGAGAGAAAACAAGACAACAATAAGCAAAGAGAAGGAGAAAATCCAAAGGAAGGGAGCTTGGAGAGCAGTGACGCATGCCATACCCGGTCAAAAGCCTTGGATTTGTCAAGCGCCACCACACAAGACTCTCCGAAGTTCCTAAAGGCAGAAGACCATAAATCAGTGATATAGGAAAATATGTCATCAGTTGACCTCGAGCGTGAAAGCCATGCTGAGAAGAGAATGAGACTTGAGGAGAGTTTCAAAAATTTTAGATAGAACACAAGTGAGAGCTATAGGTCGATAGTTAGAAGGGTCATAGCGGCTACCTTTTTTTTCTGGATCGGCTGAACATATGCGCGCTTCCAGCACTGAGGAAAGCATTACTATTAAGGCATAGAGAATAAATCTGAATGAGGACAGGCGCTAACTCGGAATCACACTTCCTCAGAACACGAGGGGGAATGCCATCCTGGTCATTGGTCTTCCTGACGTTCGTAGATTTCAGAATCCCATGCACCCGATCGTGAGTAATCACAGGTAGAGACATGGAATTCCTAAGAGAAGAAGGAGTAGGAGGAGGGGTGCCAGAATCAATCAGGCTGGAATTAGATATAAAAGGAGGACGAAGAGATTAGCATTTTCAGAGGGAGTATTAGCTACAGTACCATCAGAGCGAATAAGAGGAGGAAAGGCAGATTTACAGAAGTTGTTAGAGATATTTTTAGCAAGAGGCAAGAAATTTTTATCAGAAGGAAAATCATGGAGGTCAGCGCTCTTCCTTTAAGTGAAAGTGCGCTTATTTCGTCGAAGAACATCCCTGTAACGATTTCGAACTGAATGAAAATTAGAAAGAGTGATACGAGAAGGAGGGTTTTTTCATTCACGATAAGCATTGTCTCTCTCCCGAAGGGCAAGAGAACAATTGCCATTGAACTATGAATTTTGAGGAGAAAAAGATATAGAGGAAGAAGGAATGAACCTGCTAATCTAATCGACGATTACTGTCTCCACCTTTTTCAGCAGAGACCGAATCGTCCCCAAGCCAAAGTAGGAGTAATTCCAATGGTAGTTAGCAAAGAAGCGACGCAGACTATAGAAAAGCAAATATTGAAGCTAATATTGAAGTGCCAGAAAGTACGTTTAGGGCATGGTGGAGCTGTTGAAGAGAAAGCATTTTAACTAAGAGCTATAATATTATGGTCAGAGTTACCAATAGAAGGGAAAATGGTGTGTTTATATCTAGAAGGAGCAGTGGTGAAGCATGAATCTTGTGTGTTTAAGAGCTGGTTATGGAGATCTGGAATGTGTGTGGGTTCCTAACCAACTGCTCCAGATCGTTGAGAATGCTGAATGATTTTGCCTCATTCCTATATGTATCAGTATGAGAGGAGCCCAACCATTCAATGTGGTGTACTTTGGAATCCCCAAAAATGGAGGACTTCGGCATTTGGATAAGAAGAATCAGCAGTCTCATGAGAAGTAGAAAGATATTGAAAAAGAACTGGAAAATTGTTCCATTAGGAAGCAGTCGCAGAAACACGAGATAACTGTAGCAGTAGGAAGAAAATTTAAGCCACAAAACATCGAAATTCAGAGATTCAAGATTTACGAAACTTGTCACAGGAGTGCTAATGTTAATATAGACACAGACTCCACCATTTAAACGGAAATTGTGAAAAACTTGTAATTAGAGACATTAAGGTTGTTAGTGAAAGAATCTCTGTCCAGCTGGGTCTCAGACAGAAGATTAAAGTTAGGACGAGAATTAGAAATGTGATGTACCACGGATGGATTAGCTCGGAAGCCACAGACGTTCAAAGATAATAGAAAACCCCCACCAAAGCCCAATCCCACGATCTCTCAGTTTAGACATTCAAAGAAACACATACAGACACACGCTGGCGCGCAAGTAAATAAGTACGCACACACGCACACGCACACACACAAGCACTCGGACGATTGCGTAAAAAATAAACTAGCATTAAAACTAATTATTATTAAAATTATTAAAGCTATTAAAATTAATATTAAAAATATTAAAACTATATATCATTAAAATAAATAATGAAATAAATTAATACTGGAGCAATTTTATTTAAAACCTTAAAGGAGAAAAAAAGTAATAGATTTAAAACGGTAAAACTTTAATCATTCCTAAAGCAATACTTAGCTTAAAAATTGTCGAACTCTTTTTTTCGATAAATACTTCTTCTATTTAATTATAACTAATAATTTAAATCTTTATGCACTTAAATAAAATTTAAAACGAACATCACAATTCAAACTAAAAAAAACATAAAAAAAACACACACTAGCTCAGGAGCACTATCAAACACATCCTTTCTCTGAGAGATTAAAAATATATATGATATAAAAACTATGCTTAAAAAAATCTACTTACAGTTGCTAAAATAGAGTGTGATTTTGTTAAGAGTAGTGAATTTGATGCTTGAAAGATGAAGAGCGAGATGCTTACTGGACAAGCATATAGATGTTCTTGTTTTGGGTCAAAAGAAACTGTAATTACCCATTGAAGAATGGATTAAAGGGAAATATCACAGCGCATCTTTAAAATCTGTATACTCATTATGGGGTTTCAATAGGTTGGAGGACGCCTTCGTTCTCCAAAATTACATTCTTATTAAGAAAATAGTAATGAACATTTATGTTAGCTCATATTTATTTATGTCAGCCATTAAATATTTATAAGCGCATCCACCTACTAGAGTTAAGAACAGGAAATTATTTGTCTGAAATTTTTAGGTTTTGCTATCTTGCCGAACAAGTTTGCATCTGGAGGAATTGGAAGCGCTCGGGCTTCGGAAAGAGGTGGACTCTCATCTCCTCAAATCACATCCCCTGGACATCATAAGAAACTTCATTCATTGGAACCTTTAGAACAAGGTATTTTTTAAAATGCATGTTTATATAAGTTCTAGTTATTTAGCTAAAGATAAATTGAAAGCTTTCTGATATTAATTAAATATAAGTAGATGTTTTCAGTAAATTATGTAATTAACTTCCCAAGGTTCAAAATAAATCTAGTGAAAAATTTACAAGATATAAAAAAAAGAGATTTCAAGAAACGCAATTTCTTGATAACCACAGTAGGAAACTTCCTAAAAATGTTGAATATTTAAGATAGCTTTTTCATATATCATTCCTGTCTTCATATGACAACTTAAAAATATTATTGCTGTTTGGAACAGATTTTTTGAAAATTCAGAAGTAAAGCGACAAGACAATAATTAGAAAGATGTAAGGGGTTCCCTTCTTCATCACAAGTTAAATGAGAACAAGTATTTAGAGGGATTTAAAAGTTGAAATTGACAGTCAGAGGGCAAGCTTGAAAGCCCAACTTCTGAGAGCTACAGGAGGAGTGCTGTCAAGACTATATTCTTCTTAACATTAAGTTCAGTGAGATTAAAAGTCACATCTATTGAAAAATTAAAATGTTATTCGTAAATGATTTAAAAGTATGTGGAGAAGAAGGAATAGCTTAGGAATAAAGTAGAGTGGAATTAGAGGCAAATATTTGAATGAAGAATTCAGTTTTAACAGAAGCTAAATCAGTAGTTATATCATTGAAAGAAACAAGAGGTGGAAAGGAGGAAGAAGCAAAGTCAGAGTTGATTTTTTTTCCACAATACTAGAAAAAGCATGACGGAGAAGAACCATAAAGATTATGACATTTTCTACTGAGAAATGACATTTTAGTGTCATGAAGAATAGTTTTTGCACTGTTCCGGAATGAAATATAAGATAGATAAGATTGTGGAATTTGGGGACGATGATAATATTTGCGGGGAGAGTCTCTGCGACGAATAATAAGAAAATAAGCTGTGCTAAACCAAGATTTATGTGATTTAGTTAAAGTAAAAAAAAATTATATACTTAATCATTTCTTATCAAATTGCAAATGTCAGGTGAAAGAAATTAGTTTAATCTACAAGCTAAATGTATGTTGTATTATGTACCATAAACTTACTGTTTGAAAGTTAAATAAAACAAGACGAAGAACGAGGACCCCTCTTAACCCTCTAACTATCGTCCCATTTCCTTAACCTCCGTTCTTTCTAAAGTTTTCGAATCTATCCTTAACAGGAAGATTTCGAAACATCTCAATTCTTCTAATCTTATCTCTGATCGCCAGTATGGCTTTCGTAAGAAACGCTCTACTGGTGATCTCCTTCCCCTTCTCTCTGACTCTTGGTCCTTCGCTGTTCTGCATTTCGGTGAATCTTTTGCTGTTGCGCTAGACATATCGAAAGCTTTCGATAGAGTCTGGCACAAAGCTTTGATTTCCAAACTTCCCTCTTTCGGAATCTATCCTTCTCTCTGTGACCTTCTCTCTGATTTCCTTTCCGGTCGTTCTATAGCAGCAGTTGTAGACGACCACCGTTCTTCCTTTAAATCTATTAATAGTGGTGTTCCTCAAGGATCTGTCCTATCCCCAACACTTTTTCTACTTTTCATTAATGATCTTCTCTCTGTTACTTCATCTCCTATCCACTCCTATGCTGATGACTCCACCCTTCATTACTCTTTTCATTTTGAAAGGCGCCCCTCTCAACAACAGTTACTAGATGCAAGGAGGGTTGCCTTGGAGCAGCTAACCTCTGATCTATCTCGTATTTCTAATTGGGGCAGAGAGAACGTGGTTGTTTTCAATGCCACCAAAACTCAATTCCTCCATCTCACCACTCGACACAATCTTCCACACAATCTTCTTGGAAAGATCACATTACCTCCCTTTCTAAACAAGCTTCTAAGAGGTTAGGTGTTCTGAGGCGCCATCAGTATTTCTTCACTCCACCCCAGTTGCTTGCTCTGTATAGGGGTGTTGTTCGCCCCTGTATGGAGTATGCTTCGCACATCTGCGGTGGTTCCACACATACAGCTCTCCTAGAGAAGGTGGAGTCTAGGGCATTTCGTCTCATCAACTCTCCTGCTCTTACTAACTCTCTTCAATCTCTTTCTGCCCGTCGAATTGTTGCGTCACTCTCTCTATACTATCGCTATTACAATGAACACTGCTCTTCTGAACTCTCTCGTCGCATATTTCCTCCACTGAGAAGGGCTCGTGCGACTCGACTTTCTACACAGTCTCATCCTTTCTCTGTCCAACTCTCTAACCCTAGACTCAACCGCTATGCTCTGTCCTACATGTACTCTACCGGTAAAGACTGAAACACACTCCCTTCTGCTATTTTTCCAACTTCCTATGACTTACACACCTTCAAACGTCGTGTATCAGGTCACGTCGGCCTTTAATTTGACCATTCTTCCGTCTTTCCCCCTAACTCTGGTGGAATTTTAGTAGGCCTCTGGCCTTTGCCCACCAGAGGTGATATATATATATAAAAAAAAAAAAAAGACATGAACAAACTACTGTTTATTGCAGCTTCATATTCTTTTTCAAAAAATTAGTATATAATATTTTGAAAGGCGTAAAAAAATACTGAAATACTTGTGAAAAAGAAATTTTATAGTTTTTAAAAGCATTTTTTCCATCTTTTCTATAATAATATATGAAATACTTACTAAGCAGAGTCGTTCAGTATTGAATTAGTGAACTTAAATAGTTTTTTAGTAAAATCTTTTGCTGATTCCAAACATGTAACATTCTTTTCATAATTCCAAACGGTTCCTGAGAAAAAGACTTTTAAAATGACCCTTGTCGAATGACCTTGAATTTGGCGGAATATGGGGCCCACAAAGGAAAAAATTAAATTTTTAGCAAACTTATGTGGCATTTTTATAGAAAATTTTCTCCTGATTCCAAATATGCAATTAGTTTTCCATAATTCCAAATGGTTACTGAAATATGATCACTCAAATTATGGTATGACTCACCAAAATTGAGGAATGCCTACTTCTGGAGGGCAAAAATTTCCCCATCTGTTTTTTCAACTCTTTTTAGTAAAATCTTTCCTGATTCCACATATGTAATTAGTTTTTCATAATTCCAAACGGTTCCTGAGAAAAAGACTTTTAAAGTCACCCATGTCGAATGACTTTGAATTTGGCAGCATATGGGGCCCCATTGATAAATTTTTTAAAAAGATTTTTTAAAAAACTATGGTTACATATTTTTAGCAAATTTTCTCCTGATTCCAAATATGTAATTAGTTTTTCTTAATTCCAAATGGTTACTGAGATATAACAACTCAAAAACATCTCGAAGGCGAACCCTCCGATAGCAACTTTTGGAGGGGTAAAATTTTTAAAAAAAATTTTCAATAGTTTTTTAGTAAAATCTTTGCTGATTCCAAATATATGTAATTAGTTTTTCATAATTTCAAACAGTTCCTGAGAAAATGACTTTTTAAGTGACACATATAGAACGACCTTGCATCTGGCGGCAAATGGCAACCACAAAAAATATTATTTATTTTTATTTTTTTTTATTTTTTTGTCTTTTGATATATTTTTATGGATAATTTCCTGATTCCAAATATGTAATTAGTTTGTTATAATTCCAAATTGTTACTGGGATATGACCACTCAAACGTAAAATGTTGTTCATTGACAACAATTAAAGATTTGTTTTTCCGTGATTTTCTTGAAATAGCTCTTTTCAAAAAAAAAAAAAAGTTGCAAAAAAAAAAAAAAAAAAAAAGGATGCGAAGATCTTTTTCAAACATTCTATGTGAATTAGAGGCAGTTAGAGGAAGATATATACGAAGTGTAATTCCCAAAATATATGCGGTGCACATAAAACATTCACTTGACGAATTTTTTTTTTTTTTAAATGAAAATTTCTAATTTCTGATGACTTTGGGCAATAGTCAACCATCTAAACCATCACCTATTATCCATATCTTATACTCTTTTTGATTCCTACATATGTTTCCAAAAGTTTTTGAAAAAAAATTTTTAAAAATACAAATTTTATGAAGGATTTAGTGAAAAAAGTCAAAATGGGAACCGGGAGAGGAGTGTTTGAACCCCCCATAAAAAAATCTACAGCAGAAATTTGTCCCGTACAATAAATTCAGATTTACTAAGGTATACCGTATAAAAAAATTCTCCTCTCCTGTCCAGAAAAAACGTTTTATTTACTGGTTGGAGAGTACCCTTAATTAAGTATGTATGAACCAAAGTTTAAAATATTAGCTCATTTGTGAAAAGAAATTAATTTTTATCAGTAATTAGGTTATGTAAAAAACTAGATTGTTATACTCTTTTTATTTACGCGGAAATTTATTTACAATACTACCAATGTTAGTTCAGAGAAGTTATTTCATCAAATAGTATCCATTAGTGTATGGATATTAATTCAAAAACTTCTTCTTTAACTCCAGCTGAAATATTTTCCTATTCAGGTGCTCTAATTTTATTTACAATTCAAATGAAGAATTTAAAATCAGTTTTCAATTTAGTATTTACTTCGAGTTAAAAAGTACGAATTTAAAGCATCACTCGCTAAAGCTTATTGATATTTCCAGGAGATGAAAACTACAAATTTGGTCAAATACATCTACAAAGAGGAATTACTATTACATAATCTTTCCTTGAGTAATTCCGATATCAGTTTTCAAAATATTTTTTCTGATACTGGTTTACTAAAATTATTTCATTAAAATTTTCACAAATTAACAGATGAATAAAATCTCAGTATTTGTAAAAATTAAAATATGAAATTTTAAGTATTATGAATTCTACTTAGATATTTAATTCTAATTAAAATTTTCACAGTTGATTCATCATGTGTTCTTGGACATCAAACTCTTTCCAAAATTCCCCCCCTACGATCAGCCAGAGCTGCGTCCACGGAAAGTTTAATTTCCGATAGAGATGAAGAAGCGTTTAAAGAAGAAGAAGAAGAAGAAAACAATGAACAGGAGGAAGTAGAAGACGGGAATGATAATGAAAGAACAGCAGATGAGGATGAAGAAGTAGGAGAAGAAATAGGTCATGAAAATGAGAATCAGAAAACTTCAGAGGATCAAAATACTAAAAATGAGGATTTAGTAAATGAATTTGAAACTAAAGATATTCTTATAACTAAATCAGAGAATGAAGATATAAGTCAAAATTATGATAACGAACATGAAACTTCAAAGGAACACTTAGAAAGAGAAGAATATAAATATGAAAATGGGATTTCGTCAGAAGGAATCACTGACACTTCCACAAGGAAAGAAGAAAAGAGAGGATCTATGGACACTAGAGACAGTGGCATATCCCTGCAATCACCTAACCAAGAACTTGTTAACGACAATTTTAGGGTATGTATTTTATATTGTCTTAATTAACTTCGTTTGTATATATTTAAAATTTAAAAAAGCGAAATAAGACTGATTACAACATTCAT
>SEYY01018907.1:5000-37500 GCA_009176605.1 Armadillidium nasatum | reverse complement strand
TGTATCAATTTTAAAATTTCATTAAATATGCTTCTTTGTGGTAATTTATTTATTTTGAAACTTTTTATTATCCTTCGTCTCATTTTATATGAAAGACATGAACTAATGGAATTAATATCATTACACCATCAATAAGCATCAACAGATTTCAAATTCAGTTTCTAGGAGTTGGTGAACAAGTTCTTCTTATTTGGATTGTGATTTTGATACCAGTAGGTGTCCTTTTTTAGACCAACAATATTATTACAACCAACCAAATTCTCTTCCCTAATAAAAAATGAAATAAAATTCTTTTGACTATCTTGGAAAGAAAAGGAGAAAGTCTTCCGACTATCTTGAAACGAAAGGGATAATATTCTTTTGACAACCTTGGAAAGAAAGTAACAGTTTTCTTTGGATCTTCTTAACTTGAGCACAGATTTAAACTCTAGCTGATAGAAGATTTCACTGTCTTGATCTGGAACCTAGTAATGTCTATTATTTGAGTAAATCTATTTTCAAAAAAAGGAGAAAGAAAAAATAAAGATTATTTTTGTGTTATAAGATGCAATTCTGATGAAAAAATTGGAGACATTCTAGATGTTGTGATGATGCAAGAGTTTCATGAAGCAAAAGATCCACTTTAACCATTTTCGTCTAGGGATATCATAAAGGTTATCGAGAATTGAAAGCTCCTATTATTGGGTGACTGGTTTGAATCTAGGGAAATATTTAGATACTGTCTAATCAATCTCCCTTCTTTTTAATATCTTTTACAGTAAAAGTAAAGCAAAATTAGCAATTGTTGGCGTGATCTGTTAACTCTTACCGATCATTTAGACCGCTAAAGAAATACATCTTATTTTGTTTGATGTTCAAAGGCAATGATTTTTGGAAAAGTGTAATCACCAATTTGATAGCTATAATAATAGCAGTAAGGCTTTTTAACATGTTTGATTATTTGACGCTCTTGGAATGAAAATATTATTATGAAAGACACAAACTTAAAAAAGTTATCTGACTTATTCAACTATGAATGAGGCATATTTGCTACCCTTACAGAAACAAAATGACTAGTGGTGAGTGGTTCTCGGCCAACCCATATATATATATATATATATATATATATATATATATATATATATATATATATATATATATATATATATATATATAATATATATTTGTATATATATATATATATATATATATATATATATATATATATATATATTATATATATATATATATATATATATATATATATATATATATATATATATATATATACAATCAAATGGTGAGAAAATACAAGAGGCCAATATATGATCCTCAAGAGTTGTGAAAAATCTACTTCTTATTCCTATTAGTTATCAACATGATCAGATACATAACGTTTGATATTGCGAGCAAGTCTAAGGAAGCAGGAAAAACATAAGAAGAAAGGGTGTTCCAAATTTTGCCAATGGATTACATATAGAAGAGGATTTTAGGATTTAAGAAATGGACAGAGAAAAGATGAAACAGGATTGAAAAACTAGACACAAGATCTCTCCTCAAAAGAGGAGATATGCGATTAGAGAGTTTAGAAGAAATGTCTATTGTAATAAGGAAAATGAAGCAACATTTCAATGACTAGAAAGAGATTGAAGAAAATCGATGAGAGTTGGAGATTCGAAATGTTAAAAAGCCTTAGATTCTACCGTTTCCAGAAGAACTGTGTGAGTAGAACTACCCCCTTATGTGTAATTTATCTTCCATTCAAGGACGAATGATGATCCTATATAAATAAGAACATATATTCTCTTAGAAGCTTTTATATTAAAAACAATGCGGCTCTTCCAAGAAAGATAAAGATAAAAGGAAACACCAAGAATATTAAGGAAAGAATTGTTTGATTTGTTTGTTTTTGAAGAAAATATAAAAGTGGTGTAGAAGATTGTGTCGAGTTCATAGAGGAAATATTGCATTTATGAGGCTTTCAAAACAGCCATATTTCTCTGCTCCTCTTAGAAATACGAGAAAGAAAAGAGGTCAATTATCAAAATACTTAAAGTCTCCTCTTCTAGTATCAGCTATTTGTGTTCGATTGGGAGTCTTTTAAATTGAAAGGTGGAAACATTGGTATATAAGACTAGACAGAAATAACGAAAAAAGTTTATTAATGAAAAGTGCAAAACAGAATTAAGGGTAGAACAGAACTTCGAGTAAAAATACTGTTGATAGATTGAAAAGATTAACAGTGACCGTCTACAACTTTTATAACTTCTGAAAAGGAAACCAGAGAGAATGATAAAAATCAAGAGAATAAAAATTAAAGAGCAAAGATTTCATACAGGCACTATAGAAAACTTTCGATATTTTTAGCAGAACAACAAAAGACTGGAAAAGATTAAAGTTGATGGTCTCAGATGGAACAGTTTATCAATGCAAGCTGCAAGCTTGAAATCATAAATTTTGAAAATCACAAAAAGGATACCGTTAGGACTATACGCCTTCTCTTTATTAAGCTCAGAGAGAACATAAATCCCTTCCTTAAAAGAGATTGCATCACTAAGTATTAATGAGATGAAGGAAATTTGAAAAGGGCGATTAGCTCACGGATAGTTCAGAGTGAAATTGAGAGGTAAGGATTTGATATAAGATTTCAACATTAGCAGAAGCTAATACAATAAAAACGCCGGCAGAATAAATGAAATGAGAAAAAGAAGAAGAAGCAGCAAAGTTGGAGTGACATTTTTAGCAAAATGCTTGAAAGAGTATGAGTAAAAGGAATCATAAAGTGTCCAAAGAATAGATTTTGAATAATTCTGCAATGGAATGCAAGATGAATGAATTTCTGGAACTTGAAAACAAAGTCAAATTTTGTAGGGAGAGTTCAAAGGAGAATAGCACGAAAAGAAGTGGAGTTAAACTTAGGTTTATGAGCTGAAATGGAAGAGAAAGAAAACATAGATATGACACCATGCCAAAGAGAATCTCCTAACACTTGCATTCAGCACACTTCAAAGTACCACACTTTCTGAAACTATAAGCATTCCAAGGTAAATCAAAGGATTACGACTTCTTGTCCGACCAATTTATCGCACCGGTCTCAAAAACGCTTCCTCACGGTAGGCGGTTGCGGTTTCTTTCCTGAGGAAGACTTAGAAACAACGGTATGCGAAGATAAAATAGATAATCTGAGGAACCCAGAGGAGAAAAGTGTATAAGGAGAAGGATTATATGTTAAGAAATAGTCTAATATGTTAGGTCTACCTCCAAGACGATTAAGGATGCGGGTAGGAAGTTTCACGATCTGTTCAAAGTTGTTCTGAATTGAAAATGGTTGGCAAGTTCACCATATGAAAGTTTTTGTAGGTGGTGAAAATAATTATGGATAATAAGTAGAATTATGAGATAAAACAAAAGAAAAGAATTTATTCTTAAATTTTTAAAAGAGTTTAAAGCAAAAAAGGAGAAAATTAGGGAACTTCAAATTATAAGCAAAAGAACACAAAACATCATTGCGCACATTATTATTATTATTATTATTATTATTATTATTATTATTATTATTATTATTATTATTATTATTATTATTATTATTATTATTATTATTATTATTATTATTATTATTATTATTATTATTATTATTATTATTATTATTATTATTATTATTATTATTATTATTATTATTATTATTATTATTATTATTATTATTATTATTATTATTATTATTATTATTATTATTATTATTATTATTATTATTATTATTATTATTATTATTATTATTATTATTATTATTATTATTATTATTATTATTATTATTATTATTATTATTATTATTATTATTATTATTATTATTATTATTATTATTATTATTATTATTATTATTATTATTATTATTATTATTATTATTATTATTATTATTATTATTATTATTATTATTATTATTATTATTATTATTATTATTATTATTATTATTATTATTATTATTATTATTATTATTATTATAATAGATTGCTACTATTATTATTTACAATATAAAAGGGTTAAATTAAAGGTTTGAAAATATTACATTTCTATTGATATGTGAATACTTCAAAATCAAAAGTAAATGCTAATTAATTTAACACATTAAAACAAATAAGCAGAAATATTATTCGTGCTTCCTGAAGATAAGTTCATAATTAATGTTTTAAAATGCTGTTTTATTCGCGCAAAATACTTATAGATAATATCTATAAATGCATTTCTAAATTATGACCCAAACACGCACATGTCAAGGCTAAAGTTTAAGACTTTAGATTTGTTTACTTGCAAGCAGCTTGATATATATATATATATATATATATATATATATATATATATATATATATATATATATATATATATATATATATATATATATATATATATATATATATATATATATATATATATATATATATATATATATATATATATATATATATCCTTGTGGAAAAAGACCAGAGGTCTGAAAAAATTTCCACTGGTAAGGAAAAAAAACGGAAATCTGGTCAAGTTGAAAGCCGACATGTCCCGATACACGGGGTTTGAAGATGTGTAAGTCATAGGAAGTTGGGAAAATAGATGAAGGGAGTGTGTTCCAGACTTTACCAGTAAAATGCATGTAAGATTGAGCATAGCAGTTAAGTCTGGGGTCAGTGAATTGGACAGAAAAAGGAAGAGAATGTTCAGAAAGACGTGTCACACGAGTCCTTCTCAATAGAGGATGTACGCGAAGGGAGAGTTTAGAAAAGCAGTGTCCAATGTATAATAGCAATAGTATAGAGAGAGTGACGCAAAAAATCGACGACAGAAAGAGACTGGAGTGAATAGTGAGAGGAGAACAATTGATAAGACGAAAAGCCCTAGACAACACCTTTGAGCGAACTACCCCAGATGTGTGATGCGTACTCCATACAGGGAATAACAGCACCCCTATAAAGGAGCAAACAACTGGGATGGAGTGAAGAAATCTTGAAGGTGCCTCAGAGCTCCTAACCTCTTAGAAGCTTGTATAGGAAGAGAAGTAATGTGATCTTTCCAAGAAAGATCACGAGTAAAAGAAAAACCGAGAATATTAAGGAGAAACGAAGTTTTGAGTTGAGTTATAGTTGTGTGAATGGTTGTATCGAGTAGAGAGGGGTAGATATATATATATATATATATATATATATATATATATATATATATATATATATATATATATATATATATATATATATATATATATATATATATATATATATATATATATATATATATATATATATATATATATATATATATATATATATATATATATATATATATATATATATATATATATATATATATATATATATATATATATATATATATATATATATATATATATATATATATATATATATATATATATATATATATATATATATATATATATATATATATATATATATATATATATATATATATATATATATATATATATATATATATATATATATATATATATATATATATATATATATATATATATATATATATATATATATATATATATATATATATATATATATATATATATATATATATATATATATATAATATATAGCGCCGTCCGAAGCGATGAAAGTACCCCCTATTGGACTTAACCGCTGGGTTCGTTCCTTTTCGCGTTTCATCTTCTCAGATGGTCTCTAGTGTACCCTTGACTCACATTGTAGTCTCTATACTCCCTCAACCTTCCCCTTTCTTCATATTATCTTACAGATTTACTAACACGTACGCATACATTACTTTAAAAAAAAAAAAAAAAAACAATCTTCACAATGGCGAAACGTAAAACTGCCTCGGAGAAGCTTTGAGGAGCAGTTTCCAAACATAGCCCCTCATCTACCCCTTCCCCCATCATCACTTGGGAGTTGGTGGCCTCCGGTGATGGGGTTGGTGCCACCAAGACCTTGAAGCCGACTTGCCCTGGTGCACGGGCTTCTTTTCTCATTAACTTTTGCAACAATCGCGGTCTTTTTACATATTTCCACTTTGTCGAACACCACCTCTCTTCTTCTAGACCTCATCTCTTGTTCTTAACTGAAACCCAGGTGTCTGAGTGCTCTGAGAACAAACCCTACTCTGTTTCCTTCCACTGTCTCTATCCTCAATTTTCAGCTAAAGGCGGATGTGCGAATATGTGATCAATGATGTTGTCTGTTCTTGTGTCTCTAATTTGGAGTATTCTGAATTAACTACTTTATGGATTAAACTTTCCTGCAACTCTACAACTAAATTCATTTGTTCTATTTTTTTAATTCCTAATTCCTCGACTATCTTAACTCCAAAATAGAACACATTTTTTCTTCTTCTCCTTTCTCTGAAATCATCATTTTAGGTGATTTCAATGTTCACTACCGCCTATGGCTTTCATCTAGCTCTTATAATCCAGCTGGTGAACTCGCCTATGACTTTTCTATCCAGAACAACCTTGAGCAGTTGGTGCATCTCCCTACCCATATTCCTGACCATCTTGGTGATGAACCCAACATACTTGATCTTTTCATAACTTCTTATCCTTCCCCTTATTCTGTTAAACTCTTACCTCCTCTGGGTTCATCCGATCACCTTCTTATCTCTGTATAATGTTCTGTCTCTTCAAATCTTTCGCAAGAATGACCTCGCCTTCGGCGAGGAGACGTTTCTGGCATTTCGGTGCCACTAACTGGTCTGACTTGCGGTTGTCCTTCTTTGATTTTCCAGGAATGATTACTGTTTCCGTGGGAGGGGTCCCTCTGAGTGTGCAGAGCGCATAACCGACGTGATTCTCTCTGGCATGGAGGCGTACATTCCATATTCTTTCCCTTTTACTAAACCTAACAAACCTAGTTTAACTCTGCTTATTCTCGAGCTATAAGCCACAGGGACGCTTCCTTCATGGAATACAGTCGTCTTCAAACTCTAGAATCTCATGCAACTTATATTTCATCCCGGAATCGTGCAATAATCTGTTCTCCACACAAGTAAATACTCATTTCTCCTTAGAAAATGAAATAATCTTTCTGGTTCTTTTTCTTCACTCCCTTTCTGGCATTTTGTAAAAAAATGTCATTTCTAACTTTGCTTCTTCCTCTTTTCCACCTCACCTTTAGTATCTTCCGACGATACAACTGCCGTTTTGTCTTCCTCTAAAGCTGAACTCTTTGCTCAAACTTTTGCCTCTAATTCAATCTTAGACGATTCCTTCAACCACCTCCAACTCCTTAATACCTAAAATTTTAATTTCTTCTAAAGACGTCATTTCTGCTCTCTTTGAGCTTAACCCTAAGAAGACGTACGGTCCTGATGGTATTCCTCCTGTGTTCTTATAACTTGTGTTTCCGAGCTTGCACTCTGCCTTGGTAAACTATTTCGTCTATGTCTTTCTACTTCAACCTTTCCTTTTTGTTGGAAACGTGCACTCATTCAGCCTGTGCTGAATAGGGTAGGACCCCACTCAACCCTCTAACTATCGTCCTATTGGAAACATCTCAATTCTTCTAATCTTATCTCTGATCGCCAGTATGGCTTTCGTAAGAAACGCTCTACTGGTGATCTTCTATCCCTTCTGTCTGACTCTTGATCTTCCGCTGTAGAAGGCCACTGTTCTTCCTTTAAATCTATTAATAGTGGTGTTCCTCAGGGTTCTGTCCTATCCCCAACACTTTTTCTGTTTTTCATTAATGACCTTCTCTCTGTTTCTTCATCTCGTATCTACTCATATGCCGATGACTCCACCCTGCATTATTCCTTTCATTTTCCAACAGAAGTTAATAGATGCAAGGAGGGTAGCCTTGGAGCAACAGACCTCTGATCTTTCCCTTATTTCAAATTGGGTCAGAGAAAACATGGTCGTTTCCAATGCCTCAAAAACTCAATTTCTTCATCTTTCTACTAGACACAATCTTCCGCACAACTATGATGCCTTCTTCGAAAACACGCAACTCAAACCTTCACCTCTTCGTAATATTCTCGGTGTTTCTTTTTCTCATGATCTTTCTTGGAAAGATCACATTATTTCTTTTTCCAAACAAGCTTCTAAGAGGTTAGGTATAATGTGGCACCTTCAGAATTTCTTCACTCCACCCCAGTTACTTGATCTTTATAGAGGTGTTGTTCGCCCCTGTATGAAGTATGCGTCACACATCTGGGATGGTTCCACTCATTCTACTCTCCATGAGAAGGTGGAGTCTAGGGCTTTTCATCTTATCAACTCTTCTGCTCTCACTATTTCTCTGCAGTCTCTTTCTGCCCGTCGAACTGTTGCGTCACTCTCTCTATACTATCGCATTACAATGAACACTGCTCTTCTAAACTCTACCGTCGCATACCTCCTCCACTGAGAAGGGCTCGTGGGACACGCCTTTCTACACACTCTTATCTTTTCCATGTTCAACTCTCCAACCCCAGACTTAACCGCTATGCCCAATCTTACATGTACTCTACTCGTAAAGTCTGGAACACACTCCCTTCATCTATTTTTCCAACTTCCTTTGAACTTACACACCTCTAAACGCTGTGTATCGGGACATGTAAGCCTTTTAAATTTACCAGATTTCCGTTTTTTTCCTTACCAGTGGAAATTTTTTTGCAGGCCTCTGGCCTTTGCCCACCTGGTGATATATATATATATATATATATATATATATATATATATATATATATATATATATATATATATATATATATATATATATATATATATATATATATATATATATATATATATATATATATATATATATATATATAAACTGCTTGCAAATAAACAAATCTAATGTCGTAAACTTGACATGTGTTTGGTAGGCCTTTGATCTTTGGCCTTTGCTCACCATATATATATATATATATATATATATATATATATATATATATATATATATATATATATATATATATATATATATATATATATATATATATATATATATATATATATATATATATATATATATATATATATATATATATATATATATATATATATATATATATATATATATATATATATATATATATATATATATATATATATATATATATATATATATAAATATTTGGCAGGGATTTATAGTTATGTTATTTTAAAAATGAAATATTATGTATTACAAAAATATTAAAAGGCAAACAGAATCTTTTGTGCCATAGTCTTTCACCATTTGTAACGAGCTTCGTAATTTGGCCCAATCGCCTCATTCATTCGAAGCTTCTCTCAAAAGGCCAATAAACAACATGAGAGCTTAGTAGCTTCTTTGATTTCCGTTTCCTCAGTTGGGCTTTACGAGCATTGGAAGAAGTGTCTGTGAATTATTATAAAGCTTGGTGCAAAGTCTGTATAATATTGATTTGTTGTTTTAATATGTTTGAAGCTTGTTTTTTATATATTCTCATGTTTAACACTTATCACTAAGATACGAAACGAAAATCTTACTTAAAATATTTCCTTGAAAAAAAATATATTTATTACTTGGAAATATTGTGATATTTAAATTAGTGAAATTATTACTTTGACATAAATAATAGTGATAAAAATATGAATCAACTAAAGAGGTCAAAATAAATTAAAATAACATGGAATTGTTTAAAATTCTTCTTAAAAAAGATAACCAACCGAAATATTCTATCAAAATGACGTCATAAGTCATGTGATCTGAAACCATGGGAGCAAGAAACACTACTCCTGTCATTGACATTCGGAAAAGGTGGCTTTCTAACTTTACCATTTTATAATAATAATAATAATAATAATAATAATAATAATAATAATAATAATAATAATAATAATAATAATAATAATAATAATAATAATAATATGCACAAATATTCATGGGTAATTGGAATGACCGGTGATCATGCATCGTTTGACTATGTATGTGTTAAACAAATGGATGAAGATAGATTGTTAGATGTGAAAGTCTTGAAAGTAGTGTGGGATGCATAACAATTACAGTTTGGTAGATGTAAAGTCAAAGGTGAAAAGAGAGTATAAAAAAGATTGTAATTTGGTAGGAGTGTAGAAATTACAAGAGTAGAGAAAATAGAAATTGAAGATATTCAGCAGAATATAATAGGTTAAAAGTAGAAAAATGGGGGAAGGGAGATGGAATGAGTCGAAAGGGAATGAAATTTTTTTTAAAAACTTTTAAATCTCCTCTGGTGGGCAAAGGCAGGAGGCCTATGAATATTCACCAGAGTTGGGGAACAGTCGGAATCTAGTCGCTAATGGCCGACGTGACCCGATACACGGCGTTTAAAAGTGTGAAAGTCAAAGAAAGTTGGGAAAACAGATAAAAGGAGTGTTCCAGACTTTGCCAGTAGATTACATGTAAGATTGAGCATAGCGGTTAAGTCTGGGGTCGGAGAGTTGGACAGAGAAAGGATGAGACTGTGTAGAAAGTCGTGTCGCACCAGCCCTTCTCAATGGAGAAGGTATGCGACGTGAGAGTTCAGAAGAGCAATGTCCGTTGCAATAGCGATAGTATAGAGAGAGTAACGCAACAATTCGAGGGGAAGAAAGAGATTGGAGAGAGTTAATAAGAGCGGGAGAGTTAATAAGGCGAAAAGCCTTAGACTCCACCTTTTCAAGAAGAGCTGTATGTATGGAACCACCCCAGATGTGTGAGGAGTACTCCATACAGGGGCGAACAACACCCCTATACAGAGAAAGCAACTGGGGTGACGTAAAAAAACCGAAGGCGCTTGTTTAGAAAGAGAAGTAATGTGACCTTTCCAAGAAAGATCACGAGAAAAAGAAACACCGAGAATATTAAGGAGAGATGAAGGTTTGAGTTGAGTGTTTTCGAAGAAGATATCATAGTTGTGTGGAAGATTGTGTCGAGTAGAAAGATGGAGGAATTGAGTTTTTGAACCATTGAAAACAAAAATGTTTTCTCAGCTCCAATTGGAAATACGAGAAATATCAGAGGTCAGTTGCTTCAAGGCCATCCTTCTTAAATCTATTAACTGCTATTGGGACAGGCGTCTTTCAAATTGAAAGGAATAATGAAGGGAGGAGTCATCGGCATAGGAGTGTATAGGAGACAAAGTAATAGGGAAAAGGTCATTGATGAAAATTGGAAAAAGTGTTGGGGATGGGACAGATCCTTGAGGACCACTATTTATAGATTTAAAGGAAGAACGGTGGCCGTCTACAACAGCTGCTATAGAGCGACCTGAAAGGAAATTAGAGAGAAAGTCACAGAGAGAAGGATAGATTCCGATAGAGGGAAGTTTGGAAATCAAAGCTTTGTGACAGACTCTCGAAGGCTTTCGATATGTTTAGCGCCACAGCGAAAGACTCCCCGAAACCCAGAAGAGCGGAGAACCAAGAGTCAGAAAGTAAGGAAAGAAGATCACCAGTAGAACGATCTTTACGAAAGCCATACTGGCGATCAGAGATAAGATTAGAAGAATTAAGGTATTTCTAAATCTTCTTGTTAAAACTTTAGAAAGAACGGAAGTTAAATAAATAGGACGATAGTTAAAGGGTTAAGAGGGGTCCCCCTTCTCGGCACAGGGTGATTGAGCGCACGTTTCCAACAAGAAGGGCAGGTCGAAGTGGAGGGACAGAGACGAAATATTCTTTATGGATTTTGAAGTTAAGAATATGGACTGAATTGAAGAAGTAGTTGATATGAATCCACGTAAGGATGATTGAAGTATCAGCCTTCTACTACTTGCAGAAGATACTGCGTTGGTAGCTGGTTCAAAAGAAAAATGGCATGATTTGGTGATTGAACTTGAGCGAATATATCAGAGAAAGGACTTAAAATTCATCCTGCTAAAAGAAAAATCTTCAAAGAATACATAGGTCAACCTTGGGTAGAAAATATGAAGAAAACTGCAGTCTTTTGGTACTTACATATGAATATTAGAGTTTTCAAAGGGGTAAAAGAAGAAGTGATCGTAGAGTTGCGGAGTAGGAAAAAATGTTAAGTACTGTTAAAGAAATATGAAAGAAAGGGAAAGAATGTGAAAAATATATTGTTTGTAAACATTTTCCTTTGGGATGGGAATATTTACGAAGTATTTGCAAGGAAACATGAAGGAATAGGATTAAAAATGTAAGATATTTATTGCTAGAAGAGATATCTGGTGAAAAGGAAAGAGGTACTGGATGACATGGACAAGTGCTTAGGAAAAATGATAATAGAATGACTAAAATGGTTTTATTTTTTGAAGTGATAGGAAATAGGAGGAGCTTGATGGATTAAATGGCTTGTTAATAAGAAAGAGCATTCGTTTGAATGAAAATAATAGATTAACGTAAGATATGATCACTTGGAGAAGAGTTGATCTTGAGACTTTAACGGTTGCAAATATTTGAACAACCTGGAAGAATTGCAATTACTTGAACAGCCGGAAGACAAAAACTACTTGTGCATTCAGAATTTGAAACTAATATCACCACTCAGTTTGTTTGGGACAGTGACTAGTACAATATATATATATATATATATATATATATATATATATATATATATATATATATATATATATATATATATATATATATATATATATATATATATATATATATATCTATATCTATATCTATATCCTCTCCCAGGAAGGGTTTTCACCCTGTCAGTGGAACCAGCATCTTTCCCCATCTGCTTGAAGAAGTTCTCCCAGAGCCCTCCAAAAGATCAAGTTCTTCGGCTCGCCGGTCCCCATGCCGGTCCATGAGTCCTATCCAGACTCTTCAGGTAGGGTTTTCACCCTTTCAGTAGGACCAGCATCGTTCTCAAACCAACCTCCAAACACTCTCTCCCAGGGGTCTTCAAAAGATTGCGCTTCTCCGAGCAATGGTTCCAAATGCTGGTTCTGGAGTAGTTACAAGCCGTTGACAGAGAAATCACAAGGCCGGATGGCTAGTCCTGTCGTCCTTGCATTTAGTTCTCTTCACATGATCCGATCCTGTCGTCGATTTTCAAACTCTTGTTTTTAAATTTCAAATTCTTAATGTTAAAGTTTAATTTTTCATTAAAAGCCGAAAGTCCCTTATGTTGAAAGATTTGTTGCTCCTCTATAAATTTTGATATATAATAATTTTATCGAAACTTATTATTTATTTTTTTAATGCAAAAATATTTTCAAAAATTCTAATTTTAAAATAAATTTTAACTATTAGTTTTTCAAATTTTGTTCAATACTATCTGAATGCATAAACCTTCTCTCTTCTTTTCTCTCCTCAATCTTCTTCTGATTCTTCTCGCTTTTCTTTTCCCATTTATCTTTAGGCACATCTACTCTCGACGACGGCCGAATATATATATATATATATATATATATATATATATATATATATATATATATATATATATATATATATATATATATATATATATATATATATATATATATATATATATATATATATATATATATATATATATATATATATATATATATATATATATATATATATATATATATATATATATATATATATATATATATATATATATATATATATATATATATATCATGTAAAGTTGAGATAGCTTCTTTCCTAGTAAACCTTAATCTAATTAATATGGCTAAAGCCGATACTAAATTCCAAATACTCATTTAATATATTGTGAAAGGTTTTAAACGCTATCTTAGTCCATCATCAGCACTATTTAAATATTGCAAATTTCTATATATAAATTCATACCTATATATAAAATAATAGTTAATGATAATAATAATAATAATAATAATAATAATAATAATAATAATAATAATAATAATAATAATAATAATAATAATAATAATAATAATAATAATAAAGTAACATAAATAAAAACCAAGTCTTTTAAATATTATCTTTGGTGTTGCATCATTTTTATTGTAGTTTTGGAATAATTTTAGAATTTAATTAAACTCTATAATTAATTTGCAATTTAAATCTCTCCCTAGAAGTAGAAAAATCATTGAAGCAAAGTCTAAATTATCAAAATTTTCATCATATGCCATGTTGACAATCATATTGGCAATATTTTTAAAGCAAATAAAAGCTAACTAATGTAGTTAATTGTATCCAGTATACTTAACAAATAAAATAACGGAAAGTAACTTTTATTAATGACGTAATAAAGGATTCATAGGATGTGATAGTGTACCCCTAGTAGTTCCTTTCACATATTGTGCGAAATAGCTTAAATATGAACTAGAAAAAAAATGCTATTTGAGTATTTGACGTTATGATGATATTCATGCTTTTCTGAATACATATTTTCAATTTATTATTATTATTATTATTATTATTATTATTAAATATCATCATCATCATCATCATCATCATCATCATCATCTCATCATCATTATTATTATTATTATTATTATTATTATTATTATTATTATTATTATTGTTATTATCATCAGAGCATTATGTACAAAAATATCACTTTGTTTCTCTTAATATGTTATTCCCATATATATACTTGACAATGAAATGCATAAAACAATTGATTACATTATAAACTATTTTTATCCTTGATTGGTTAAGTTATCAGTCATAATTAAATTTAAAAAAAAAAAGAAGGTCTTTGTTATTTGAGTTTGTATGTTGCAAACAACTTCTCAAACACCAACACAAAGTAACAAAGTTTGAAAATCGATAATAAATTTTAGAAATTGCCATCGATCGTTTGTAAACATATTGACGACTCAATGAATGGTAAATGGTCGTCATTTCACGAATCCAAATAACTAATTTTGACCCACATTTTACTTTAATATTTTTTAAGTAAGAAATAAAAGTTGACAGCAAAACTGTTGATTCTCGTTCCAATCATAAATACAAGGCTCATTCGATATTTTAAAGTAACTTAATATTCAAATAAGCGTTAAAACAGTTAATTTCAAGCTGTCATAACACTCCTGAACATTTTTAACAACCTTAATATAATTCACATACACAATCAAACAAATTTACTTCCAAGTAACAAGTTCTTACCTATATTTATTGTAATTGATTGCGGTTCCTTAATTGATACCTTTCATATATTGCTGCTCTCTATTACAAGAAAGAGAGAGAGAGAGAGAGAGAGAGAGAGAGAGAGAGAGATGCAATGTAAATACCATAGAGGAAGCCACAATTAGCATGAAAGGTCTCGAGTTCAATTCCCAGCTGATCTCTTACAAATTGTCACACGTAACCAAATTTATTGCTTTCTTCATTAGAAAAGAAATTAAGAGTAAGGTGAGACTGAAACCATTCAAATTTGAATTTATGCCCGTCTTTTCTACTTTTATATATATATATATATATATATATATATATATATATATATATATATATATATATATATATATATATATATATATATATATATATATATATATATATATATATATATATATATATATATATATATATATATATATATATATTAGGGTGGGTCAAAATATACCTTTTTTTTTAAATTTGTCAAAACTACGGCATGCACAGTCAGTATCACGGTCTGATACCATGTGAAAAATTTCAAAGTTGTGCAACCCCCCCTACCCCTCGCACACATTACTCCCCCCTTTTACCTTATTCTCGATTCTAAAATCTATCTCAAAGTGTCTCATACGTAATTTATTCCCGATCTCCAGTTTAGCTATGTAAGATATACAACATATTCACACACACATCTACATATGCACACATGCACAAATGGGGATGCTGAAAGCATTTCTGCAAATATCATATTCAGCATTTATTGTTAGGTATTATCTATTTGTTATGAATAGAGAGCAAGTTCTTTCGAAAGGTTCGGTAACGGCTAAAGATGGTTATAGAATTGTTGCAAGGGGCGTGGAATCCATCTGGGGAAAATTTTCCTTTTCAACCATAACACTTGGTAGAATATTTTTAAGATTTCGAAGATTTATAGAATCAGCTTCAAAACTAAATAAGATCCCGCAAAATAGACTTAAGGATGAGTTTGAAAGTGAAGTAAGATCAAATGATAAGATGTTTGACATTTGTACATGCAACTGTTATGAAAAAAAAAACTGGAAAGAAGTCATTGTAGATGCAAAATTAGAAAACTTATTATTGAATAGGAATCCTTTTTAGGAAAAAAAACGAAGGAAAAATAAAACTTGGGATAATTGATAAAGCAGTGACAGGTGCGAGAAGAAGAACGCAAGAAAAATTGGAAAGATTAAATGTTGAATCTTTTGTAAGTCTCGGTAGGGGTAGGGGTTGTAGCAGTAGAAATATATGACCTCTCAACCAACACAGGATTAAACTTTGATGCTATGGAAGAAGATCAAACTAAAAGAAAAGATGGAATTATATTGGAAAAACATATGATATTTTAAAAGAACCAGAAGATATTTACATAACTTATGTTACACTAGATTTTACCAAGATTTTAGATTTTACTGATGAAATAACAACTTTCTTAATTGATTCTAATAGCGAGATTTCCCTTAAAGCTTTTCTTTGCGATTGGACTCCAGTTAGCACTGGAAGAGTTGGTGGAGTTTTGAGACTGACTGAAATATATTTGGAAAGACCAACACAGTGGTTAATTTGCCTTTTACATGAAATGAGCTTCCATTCAGACACATATTTGAGGCAATTGATGGATAAACATCAGGACCAAAATCTTTTAAGGGTCCATTGGAAATAAAAATGAAGAAGATGTAAATAGCTGGAGATAGTTGATTGTGAATTTGCAAACAGCAACATTGAAAAAAATCCCCGAAAATATGGTTAAGCAAATTAGCACTGACCAAAAATATTTGCATAAAGTATGTATTAGTATAAAATCAGAAAATATATCTACATCATTACCCAAGGAATCTGAAAGCACCCTTCATCATGTCAGATGGCTAACAAAAGCAAAGAGAATATTACGGTTATACGTTTCCACAAAACATCCAAGAAAAGCTCTTCAATGAGAGTTTTAGCACCAGGGTAATTTTGGATAAAGTCACATCCAAAGGTAACTGATGGTGCACTTAATTTTTGGTACCTGATGTGCGTACTTAAAAACGTGAACAAATACATGTTATGATTATGGAGCGTGTACTAAGAAATAACTCGTACTTTGCTTATTCTGAGAATGTATTACTTACAATGTTAGCTGACACAAGAAAAGAGATAAGAGATTTTGGTGTTCAACAAATTATTCAAGCAAGATCAAGGAATTCCCATGCAAGAGTTTTTCAACTGTCTAAAGCACTAAACTTTAATGGAGATGATTATTTAAACATAATTGATTAGGAAAAGGAAACAGTCCCCCAGCCACCTGTTTTAAAGGATTTAGCAATCGAAGAAATATAGGAATTTCTAAATGAGCCAATTAACACTGTTTTGTTTCCACGCCACAGCCAGGGTGTAGAGCACGCAGTAAATGTAGTTATACAAGCGTCACAAGTAAGAATTGGATATGAAAACAGATATGAGCATATTTTGAATGTAATACAGTTCAGAAAAGAACTTAAGGAATTCAAAAAAAAAAAAAAAAACCCTGGTTCCAAAAACTGTTTAGATTTATAAAAAGATAAATGCTTAAAGTTCGCTCGTGTTTTTGCTTATTTTTTGAAATTTGTATGTTGATAATTTTATTATAATCATATATATATATATATATATATATATATATTTATATATATTATATATATATTATATATATATATATATATATATATATAGTTTAAAGTAAAAATAAGGGATGAAATTTTTAAGTATTGTTGATCTCTTTATCATTTTCTCTCAAAGTTGAGGGCGAAAGGGGTTTGTGAAAGGTATTTGTATGTATGTCTTTGATGTGTGCGTATGTAAGAATATGTCTTTCACTTTATTATCAGCATCTGAGCTAATGTTAAAGAAAGAAGACGTATTGTTATTTATTTTTCTAATTATCCAGGAATGGTGGATGTTGTGCTAGGGGTAGGGGGAGGGGGGTCGCACAATCCTATAATTTGCCATATAATGTTACATCATCATCCTGACGTCCGTGCACACCGTAGTTTCTGGAAAAAAATATACCACCCTAATATATATATATATATATATATTATATATATATATATATATATATATATATATATATATATATATATATAATATATATATTATTATATATATATATATATATATAAGTATAAAGGGAGCGACTTCGGCAGGAAATCAGGCAACCTGTCCCTAACGGTCTTTTCTGCATTTGCGTGCAATCCTGCATTCTCAGGGACTTCCTGACATTTCTTTGTCGGTTCACGGAGCCGCGCGGGCCCACGGGCCCCCAGACCCCCAAGTTCGAATCAATTTCAGATGGACTGAACCGCAAAGAAAATGGTCAGGAAAGAAAGTGAGGTGACGCAGCGATTTTGCAAACTCAGGCAACTTCCTGATACCATTTTTTGGGGGTTCATGGGGCCCCGCGGGGCCCCCTTCCCCAGACTTGAGTTCAATTTCAATGGTTGAACCCCCAAAATGGTGTCAGGAAAGAGCGTGAGGTCAATTTGAGCGGAGTGATTTGCTTGCAAATCAAAATCCCGTTCTGGCTTAGGTTGCCTGATTTTCCTGCCGAAGTCGCTCCCCTTACTACTTATATATATATATATATATATATATATATATATATATATATATATATATATATATATATATATATATATATATATATATATATATATATATATATATATTCCACCAAAGTTGGGGAAAAAACGAAAATCAAGGCCAAATCAAAAGATGACATGCTCCAATACAAGGAGATAGAAAGTGTGTAAGTCAAAGAAAGTTGGTGAAAAGAGATAATGGGAAAATGTTCCAGATTTTTCCAATGGAGTACATGCAAGATTAAGCATAATGGTTAAGTCTGGGACCAGAGACTCATAGGGTAAAACAAAGAAAGGATGAAACTGTATAGAAAGAGTCACCAGAGCTTCCCTCAAAGGAGGAGATATAAGTTATACGACTGGTGAGCTCAGAAGAGCAGTGTTCTTTGTAATATGTAGCAATAGTATAAGAGTGATAAAACGGATCGAGGGCTAAAAAATGGAGTTTGTAAGAATAGGAGGACTGACAAATTGAAAAGTCCTAGACTCTTCCTTGTCAAGAAGAGCAGTAAGTGTAGAACCACTTCAGAATATGTGATGCATACCCTATTCAAGAGTGAATGAACACTGTTCCTATGTACAGATGGTAAATATAAGTTTCTTGTTTAGAAAGAAAGATAATATGATCCTTCCAATTAAGATAACTATCAAAGGAAATACCAAGAATTATCTTACACTAACAAATTATCTTTTTTCTGAAAAACCAAAAACAAACCATAACCTAAGATAATTTTTCCATGAAAATTCAAAATATAATTCGATTTATTTTCAATCAAGTTTGTATTTGATGCTTTAACCCAATAACTATTTTTAAAAATCGTATTTCTTTTCTTATTTAGACATAATGTTAAAATATTAATTTTTTCATTCTTGTAAGCGTGAGCATAATCCAGGATATTACACATGGCTCTATCATCCAACTTACAAAGGATGATTGAGCAAGAGTTAATTGAAACACACGAAGGAATTTTTTTGAAGGGTCACATACCAACTTGATTATATTTTGAATTTTCATGAAAAAATTATCTTAGATTATGGTTTGTCTTTACGTTTTTCAGAAAAAAAGATAATTTGTTAGATAATCCTAAAGATTACCACAAATTCGAAAAATTTAAATATAGATTTTAATTTTTTTTAATGGTTTTCTCAATGCAAATAATTTACCAAAATGTTTAATTAAGACACTATACACTCTAAAGAATAATGATGATATTGTTGTATGCAAGTCTGATAAAGGGAACAAGATGTTAGATAAAAATGACTTCATAACAAAATCCAATATTTTGCTTTCTGATGATTTGATTTGCGAACATTTGAATAGTAATTTTCTAAAAAATTCCCAAAATCGTTTCAATAATTCCCTTAGAAATATTTTAAATGAACGTAATGACCTAATTAAAAAATTTACGTCATATTTACCTAAACTTTCACAATTTTATGGTTTGCCTAAGATAAATAAATAAAATATAGCACTTAGACCCATTATATAAAATATAAATAGCACAACATATAAATTATCTTCTTGGCTGGGAAACGAAGTTAAAGTTTTAGTGGGGAATATTTCAAAATCACATTATAAAATTCTGAAGATTTTATTAAGAAAATAAACGGAGAAAATTTTAATAAGAAATTTTCAGTTAGCTATGATGTAGGCTCTTTATTCGCTAATGTTCCCATAGATCTTACTTTGAATTGGATAGAGGAATATATAATCGATAAGGAATTCTATCTGTTTTCTATATCTTTTGAAAATATGAAAAAGCTTGTAAAACTATGCATAGAACATTCATATTTTCAATTTGGAAATAATTTTTATAGTCAGAAGTTTGGATTGAGTACGGGTTCTACTTTTTCCTCGATTTTGAGTAATCTCTTCAAGGAACTTTTTGAAGTAAAATTTGTGTTTCCAGATATGTGTCTTCGCAACATAAAGTGGTGGAGATATGTTGACGATATCTTTGCCATATTGCCTGTCACTTTTGATCCACAATTACTTCTGGAAAATTTAAATAGTAAATTTCCTTCAATAAAATTTACCCTAGAGAAAGTGATAAATAACAGAATCTCTTTTCTTAATATCCTCATTGATGTTAACCTTTTTTTATATATACCGAAAACTTATGTCTTCAAACTCACATATACACTAGTACAACACACACTCATTTCATACGAAATTGGGCATTTTTATCTCACAATTTATTAGAACGCGAAAAATTTGTTCCCCCTCCTCTCTTAAAGATGAAGTAACGTTTATAAGAAGCACTTTCAAATCGTTGTATTATTCTAATTATGTTATTAATAATGCACTATAAATAGAGCAAGAAAGAAAATATATTTTGCTGAGGATAATGTGAAGAAAAAGAAGCTAATTAGTGAAAGGATCATTACTCCTTCTCACATTGACTTTCAAATTAAAAATCCCTTTTCAAACACAGTTTCCTTTGTACAATCGGTCCTCAATACTATTAAAAGAAAATTCATTTATAAATTAGTTGCAAATGATAGGACGAAAAATGTAGGTATTTACAGCATAGCATGCAATAACTGTGAGGATAAATATTTTGGCGAGACCAATGGTTTTAAAAGACGTATGTACCAACATAATTATAGTTTAAGATGTGGAGAACAAAATTCCGCATTACAGCAACATAGAGAGGCAAATAATCACACAATTAATATGAATTCTGCAGAATTATTAATTCCTTGCCATAACAATGACAGTAGAAAGTTTTAAATTAAGAGTCCTTCATCATTAAAAATATTGATAGTTTTAATAGACATTCAGGAGAAATAAATATTGATGATACTCTGAGTGATATATTGAAAAATAAAAGATTTTACAAGAACATTTTAGAAAAAAACATAATGTCATACCAGGAAAAATACAATTTTCAAACCAACGAAAAAAATTTAAAAAAAAAAAAATTTTTCACAGTTTTTGAGTCTTCTTGAGAATAACTTTTTTCTTTTCTTTCTCTGTTCCCATCACCTTGAATAAAGATCTCTGGGTGAGAGATCGAAAGCTTGGTGCTGGTTTTAATAGACTCCCTTGTTTTTTACTATTTGTTACTTCGTTTTAATTTTTTATATTTTTATTGTTTTAAAAGTTTTGCTCATAGGTTGATAATAGGGTTCATTGATGAAGTAAATATATATATATATATATATATATAATATATATATTATATTATATATATATATATATATATATATATATATATATATATATATATATATATATATATATATAATATAAATATCTTCAACGTTCCTATAATGCCAAGAAGAAGTGCTTTTTGGCAGTACTTTAAGCTTCACAGCAAGGAGAAGAGCATTGCAGTTTGTCAACTGAAGCCATGCAGAGATACGTCAAACGCAAACATCAAGTTGAGTACCGGTTCGACAAAAGGAATGAGTGCTCATTTTCTGTCGAAGCATTGAATTGTCATTCAGATGAAACGCTATTCAGTGGTGCAGCGAGGAAACGTTGAGCAACGCGAGCCAGATTCGGAAAAATCTTCTTTTCATCTTCCAATAATTGATGTTCTTTTTTCGCCGATTCTAATACGTTTTGTTTCTTCAGCTTTTTGCATTTTTCAAATTCCTTTTTATGCTTCGACAGCAAATGAACACTCATTCCTTTTGTCGAACCGCTACTAAACGCATGATTACCGACACGCGCTCTCGATTGCTGCCACAGAATGCAGAGACGCTCATCTGGTTAAATTACAATGTTCGCGAAATGGACAATAGCACTTTCTCAGTCCTCAAGAAGCACAGGGAGTTCAAAAAACAAACACGAAGACACATGACATGAATATCAATTGGCTGCTGAGCTCGACATATTACCGCAGTCAAGCGGCAGAGAAGATAGTGACTGCGCGATGAAGGAGATTAACTAAAAGGAAATAAGGAATGTTATAATTAATTAAGAAACTAAAAGGAATCTTATTAAAATGAATGTTATCAACTTTAACGATATAAGTTCTTCTTTAAAATTTAAGTAAAGCTGCTTTTGTATCCCAAATTGCACATCACAAATTACACTTGTGGAGTTAGTAATTATAATGCAGTAATGTCAAGTGTATCATTTTCATTAAATAATTATAAAAAACCTACAGATTCACCGTTATCAGGCGCTTCCCAGCGTGTAGATCTGGGTTTGTCATTGTTGTAAATAGTGAACGTGGACAGCCTAAGCCAATACATTAATAAAAAATTCAAAATCCCAATCCCGATTCCGATCCCAATCCTTGATCCCGAAAAAATTCGTAATCCCGATCCCGAATAATTTTTAATCCCCTACTGTCACTGATATATATATATATATATATATATATATATATATATATATATATATATATATATATATATATATATATATATATATATATATATATATATATATATATATATATATATATATATATATATATATATATATATATATATATATTGAATTTCAGGAGAAATTCTGATGATCCCCAATTGGGAAGACTACGAGTCCAAGGGGTGAAATCAAGGAATGGCTCCACGAACTCTCTCCCATCTTCTTTTGATATGCGTCCAGGACGATTTATGAACAAAAGCAAAGGTAATTTTTTTCTCTCTTATTATGAATTCATTTATATTATGTATCATATATTACTTCATTAAGTGTTAAATAATATCTACTTCAACCAAACATGTTTCGATGTTTCGGTTTCGGTTTCGTTTTCTGTTCTCGTCTCGTATAACAGATTTTTCATTACTAAGTATTTTTTTAGGTGTTCTAACTTGAAACATTTTTTGGTCTAATCACAAGCACAAGTTGTATAGAATGAACTTTCATGGAAAAAACTTCATTTCTATTACTTACTCTGTATATAAAAATATTCTTACACACAAACATAATATATATATATATATATATATATATATATATATATATATATATATATATATATATATATATATATATATATATATATATATATATATATATATATATATATATATATAAGGATTTTATCCTGAAGGTCCCAGATATAAAAGATCAAATAATAAATCTTCAGCTGATGGTGAATTAGGCTTCAGAAACTTGGACTACGAAAGTGAATATGAAAGTGATGAAGAGGTATATATATATATATATATATATATATATATATATATATATATATATATATATATATATATATATATATATATATATATATATATATATATATATATATATATATATATATATATATATATATATATATATATATATATATATATATGTAAATATGAATATATTTATTATCTTTGCATACTCATATCTTTACCGTGCAACATCTTCAGGGGAAAAGAGGTCTTCCGAAGGATGCGATGGGACGTATGAATTACCTGAAGAAGAAGAGAGACACTATGCGAGAACTCGAGAAAAGAATAAGCGCGAGGGACGCCAGGAAGGATAAAGATCGAAGGATTATGAAATACAAAGAACTGAAAGAGAGAAACAGTGGAAATTCGTTACAGATAACTCGACCATATGAAGAAGGTTCATATATATATATATATATATATATATATATATATATATATATATATATATATATATATATATATATATATATATATATATATATATATATATATATATATATATATATATATATATATATATGTTCATTATGTTTAACGAAAAATTCACGATTTTTCACTTTGAAATTCTTTCAAGATGACATTTTGTATTTTAAATTACCTTAAAATTGAATTGTTAATGATAAAATTCTTGAAAACCCTGAGCTGAACAATAATAATAATAATAATAATAATAATAATAATAATAATAATAATAATAATAATAATTAATAATAATAATAATAATAATATAATAATAATAGTAATAATAATAATAATAAATAATATAATAATAAAATTAAGAAATAGAAATAAAAATAATAATAATAATAATAATAATAATAATAATAATAATAATTATAATAATAGAATAATAATAATAATAATAATAATAATAATAATAATAATAATAATAATAATAATAATAATAATAATAATAATAATAATATTGATAAAGTATATAGAGAGAGAAAAGGAAAGCAATGTATTAGATTTGACCCTTGTCAATGACCTACTTGGTCACTTGCACATTTCATCACGTTATTATGTTGCTATGTTGCTTTTGTTATTGTCGTTATGTTGCAGTTTGCACACATTTTCAACCGTTTCTCTTGGAAAGTTTATTATTGTTATTATTATTATTATTATTATTATTATTATTATTATTATTATTATTATTATTATTATTATTATTATTATTATTATTATTATTATTATTATTATTATTATTATTATTATTATTATTATCTTTAATTACATAAATGGTTTGTTGTAAGCTAAATTGGCCAAAACCAATTATTAAAACACATCACATCACAATATAAAGTTGGCTGGGCATATTCATTCTCTATTCCTGATTCTTGAGTAAGGTGTGGTAGACACTTTTATTATATATATATATATATATATATATATATATATATATATATATATATATATATATATATATATATATATATATATATATATATATATATATATATATATATATATATATATATATATATATATATATATATATATATCAAGGGGAGCGTATTTTAAGGGTTAATTAAATGTGTGGCATAAATAATGCGTTGTTTATAAGTTTTCATTCTAAATTTTTGAAGTTAGACACATTCCATTAGTCATAAATAAAACAAGATTATTTTAATGTCTTTTTTCTAATAGCATTCGTAAGAAAGTCTGAACTTGTTCCTAGGTTTACAAAAGCAAGCAAAATTTTATATATTTCAATTAAACTTTTCACGACGCTCTGTTAATTATAGCTTATCGGACTCCAGTGATAGAGCCAGCGGATGTTTGCCGTCGGTCCGTGAAACCCTTAGTTCATGCTCGAAAGAACCTACTGGCAAGGCTAATTATATATTTGATTTTGATTTCATCAGAATCCAGAAGTGCTTTTATCCCTATTCTGAAATATTAAATTAGGATTTAAAATTCTTTACTCATTTCAAATAATTCTATTGTAAAATGCACACTTTCCCAAAGCTCTTAATTATCTTACTGTATCTACTTACTTTTAAGCTGCTTCTTATTCTTCATTATTAAACTTCAGGGATAAATTAGATTTATAAATAAATAAATGATAAAAAAAATGGTCATGATGAAAATAATAATTAAAAAATTATTAAAAAATGTAGCGAAATTTCCTCATAAAATATTCATCTACTTGTCTTCCTTATAATTTAATTCTCCTTCATTTGTTTGTTATTCATTTCTTGACCTCATATTAAGACTCGTTTCTATAGTAATGCTCAAAATATACGAAATGAAACAAGCTTTATTTGTGCTTGAGTTAGTATGGATTCGCGAATTGTTTCGTTCAAGTGTGTCTTTCGATTTTTGCCATTGGAAAATATTACATTAATTAAATTTTTAATAATAATAATAATAATAATAATAATAATAATAATATTATATATAATAATAATAATAATAATAATAATAATAATAATAATAATAATAATAATAATAATAATAATAATAATAACAGTACTAATAATAATAATAATAATAATAATAATAATAATAATAATAATAATAATAATAATAATAATAATAATAATAATAATAATAATAGTATAAAATATATATAGTAATAATAATAATAATAATAATAATAATAATAATAATAATAATAATAATAATAATAATAATAATAATAATAATAATAATAAAAGGTGAGGAAAAGAATAAAAAGAAATAGTATTCTGATTAAAAAAGTATGACGTCAGTTGGTATTTTATTCTGATTCATCATAAATGGAACGTCAGTCTGGTTTTGGACCTCAACATTTAATGTTCATTTGCTATAAAGAATGCTGTTAATGTTTAATAATGATAAATGAACTTATTATTATACATTATTATTATGCATTAAAATAATCTGCTCTGAGTTTTATTATTATTATTATTATTATTATTATTATTATTATTATTATTATTATTATTATTATTATTATTATTATTATTATTATTATTGAATATTATCTGCCATTGATTTATTTTCCAGTTTAGAGATTATTTGCTATGTTGCGTTATAAACTATTTCTTTTAAACTTATTCGGAAACATTAAATGATTTTTTCAACTGGAAACAGAAAAAGTAACAAAATATTATTAGGTAATATAATGTTGATAATGTATTAAATATATGAAACTAATATATATATATATATATATATATATATATATATATATATATATATATATATATATATATATATATATATATATATATATATATATATATATATATATATATATATATATATATATATATATATATAAGTATTTTTATGTTTTTTCGGTATTTTCAAATGTATTTAATTTATTGACTGAAACTTTACATTATTTTGTTCGTTTTCTTTTCTTTTCTTCAAACTCCAAATTTTAACTTAAAAATTATGCATCGCCTTTAATAATAATAAAAATAATAATAATAATAATAATAATAATAATAATAATAATAATAATAATAATAATAATAATAATAATAATAATAATAATAATAATAATAATAATAATAATAATAATAATAATAATAATACTGTTTTGTGATTACAGATCCGATCCAGACTGGACGCCACTCTAGAAGCCCTCGACATTCTCCACGCCACAGCCCCAGCAGGTACCAAAAGCCGTTTACTCTTCCAATTCCGAAGAGCCGCAGTCATGAGTTTAATCTTGACCACAAGGAGGGACACGAACCCCGGCCTTCTTCGCTTGACAGGCTTGAGGGAGGAGGATATTCCAAACAACCGTTCTCAAGGTAAATAATCAATTATTTATTAGTCCAATTTGTTTTAATTGTATTTGACATTAAAAATTCATTTGACAATTAAATTTCATGTATAATTCTCAAGAAAAAGTTCTAGAAAACTACCTCTAAATATATATATATATATATATATATATATATATATATATATATATATATATATATATATATATATATATATATATATATATATATATATATATATATATATATATATATATATATATATATATATATATATATATATATATATATATATTAGGGATGGAGTGAAGTATCGGTTTCGGTATCGGCAAGTATCGACATATTTTAAGTATCGGTATCGGTAAGTATCGGTATCGGTAAAAATTTTGGACAAGAATAAAGTATCGGTATTGGTAGTAGTATCGGCAAGTATCGGCGGTATCGGGGATTTTTAGGTATCGGGTATCGGTATCGGTATCGGTAAAAATTTTGGTATCGCTCCATCCCTAATATATATATATGTATAATCTGCCGATTTCATTCTGAAAAGTATATTACAGTGCAGATACTACATTTGACTTACATATTTGAAGAAGAAATCTCTAAAAAAATTTCGTATTTTTATTATAAAACAAACAGCTTGTATTTAATATCTCAAAAACTCAATGTCTTCATTTATCTGCTCTACAATATATATATATATACATATATATATATATATATATATATATATATATATATATATATATATATATATATATATATATATATATATATATATATATATATATATATATATATATATATATATATATATATATATATATATATATATATATATATATATATATATATATCCTCTGATTAATACTAAGAAGGTGTATGGTTTTTCTGACGAGATTCTTCCTTAGGTTCTGAAATCTTGTGCTTTCTAACCTGCACCTTTAATGAGTAAACTGTTTCTTCTCAGCATATCAACTTCAACTCATCTCTCCTACTGAACGACTTCACTCATTTAACCTATGCCGAAAGAGAGGATCACTCTCAAATTCAATTCTCACCAACATCTTATCGCTTTGAGTTAATCGTTGTTTTTTCCAAACAGTTTTGAACCTCTGCTTAGCAGGGAGATTTTAAGCATCTCAAATCCATTAATCTTATCCAGGAGCGCCAGTATGAATTCCATGAGGAACTCTCAGACTGCTGATCTTTCATTTCTTTCTGACTCTAGGTCCTGTTCTCTGGCATTTGTGTGTATCTTTTGCTGTAGAGCTAGTAGACACATCGAAAGTTTTAGGCAGAGTCTGGCAAAAGAATTCGATTTTCAAACTCCTCTCTTTCTGTATCTGTTACATTTGGCTTCCCTCTTTATCAGCTGTTGTAGACATTTCACCATTATTTCTTCAAATCTATCAATAGAGATGTTCCTCAAGTTGATATTCTCCTTACTGCTTTTTTTTAATATTATTTTTTTAAATGACTTTATCTGTTATTTCATTACCAATAACCTCCTATCCCGATGATTTTATCCTTCTTTTCTTTTTCATTTTGAAATACATCTCACACAACCAAAAATTATTAATGAAAGGAAGATGATCTTTTAGCAAATCTCTCTCTTGCATTTTTAACTAGAACGGTGAAAATTTGAAGACGGAAAACTTAGAAAGATAGATCAGGATACAGAGATAAGAAGGTAATTGGAGGATCCCATAGGTAAAAGAGTTAAACTGTACAAGGAGAAGGATTCGAAGTTAAATAAATATCTAGTATGCTAATTTTAAAACATTCAATGATAAGGGTAGGTAGCTGCATCATCTGTTCAAGATTATTGTGAATAGAGATATATTAGATAATTTGACAAAATGAGTCCTGAGAACTATAGAAAAACCTTTGGCGGTGGTGAACAATGAAATAACTCAGAATGATGATGAATTGCGAGAAAAAAGACTAAAGATTGTGTTTTATTTGAGAGTCTTAAGATTGTCAGTAAAGTTAAATATAAAACGAAACAAATGAATTTTGTTGTAGATTGGCAAAAGAGCCGAAGTCTCAAAGTATCAAAGTAGAAAATTTTGAAGACTATATTAAAAACACGTGAACAGACATTGAAGATGAAAATTGAGGATAGAGAAAGTAAGAGGAAATAGAGAAGAGAGCTTGGACATCTTAGTTTTTGGTTGAGAATAAGCAGTGAAACCTAATAGAAGAAAGGGGTTGTTCGACAAAATGAAATTTAAAATAAAAACCTCGAATTCAGCTAAAATTGAAGAACGAAGACCGTGTACCAGAGCAGACCATCGAAGTTTTAACGGCACCAACGTAGCCACAAGAGACAGTCAACTCCCAAATGATGGTGGGTGGATTAATGGACATCGGATACTCTTAAATTATTCCTTCTTTTTATCTCAGAGACAGTGTGATCTTTCGCCCTCAGATCTACTAAAAAATATTCATGTGCGTGTATGTGTGTGTAAATCCGTAGGAATAATGTGTCAGATTGGTCCGTAAATACTCTAAGTGTATAGTCGAGAGTACTCTGGAGACCGGCTTCGTTTAGATTTGGCAAGAAAGTGTTCTACTCCAGTCCAACTCTCTATATGCACCATGGAGACTGAATTGATCGAGTAATGTCCCATCCCTTGACAGCTTGCGTATTATTAAAAATAAATGTTGATTTACTTCTTATTCCTTTTACAGAGCTCCTAATCAGCAGAAGAAAGTCGTTCGATCGAAAGGTCGTGTTGTGGGTCCGATCGCTCCAGAGATTCCCACATCAAGAAGGTCAACACCAGGAATTGGGCTTGGCAGGTGAGTTGCAAGTTAGAATTTCTACATTTTCCATTCAAATAATTTCTAAAACTGATGATTTTATTTCAAGAGTAATATTTATTATAGCTTTAAAAATGTTAAATAATGAATATTGCTAACAATATTGTTTCATTAAAGTTTATAATATTTCCAAACAATATTACCTAATTATTAAATGTTTTCCCTATATATATATATATATATATATATATATATATATATATATATATATATATATATATATATATATATATATATATATATATATATATATATATATATATATATATATATATATATATATATATATATATATATATATATATATATATATATATATTATATATATATATATATATATATATATATATATATATAGATATATATATATAATAAATTATATATATATATATAATATATATATATATATATATATATATATATATATATATATATATATATATATATATATATATATATATATATATATATATATAATGTGCATTTAAAAATATAAGTTTTCATTTATTCTTGCAACACTAAAAATAAAATGACAATTCAAGTTTTTGGTGCAAATTATGCACTGGTTTGGTAATAAAAGAATTTGGTTTAAAATAAATTTAAGAATTGCACAAAAAGCAAAAAATGGTTTTCGTTATTCTGCACACATATCTACAAATTAAATTGAGTTTTCTACGATTGTTTTGTGAAAAACTGCTAAAATTTTGCTAGCTTTCTTTTTATGCGAGTATGATATATATGATGTGGTATCACCATTCTTGTTTGGAAATGAATTTTTGTCCATCAGAGTTCTCCTTGAAAACAAATAACTGATCTTTCATAAGTGTTTTTGATTTACTCTTTTCTTGATGTGGAATAAAATACCTACAGTGATAATCTTTTTGGTTTGTGGTGTGTGAGATGGATATCACAATTGCATGACCACGTTTGACAGCAAGAGAAATCCACCTTAAAATGAAAAACAATAAGAATTCAAATTGTAAGTCGTACAAATTTTTCTGCAGATTCTCAGATTCCAACTTCAGCAAAAACACGAATTACAGTAGCAATCTTATGGGATTAAAACTGTCGTCATTGGGTACCATAAAATCTTCTTCTGATACTAATTTAAACTTTTTAAATAATACCAATTATAGCGAGAATAACAAGGAGAAAAAGAGTTTTAGTAAACCAACCAGAGATACAAAGTCAGAGAATCAACCTATCTCAGAAAAAATTAAAAGACTTTTTATGGAAAGTGAAAGAAACAAAACAAAAAGCAGGAATTACGGTGATTATAAAAAGGAGCAAAAAGGTAAATCAAATCAGAATAGGTCTTTTAATTCAAAAGCAGAAGATAAAACCTATCAAGGAAAGGAGCAAAAAACTTCAAATCAAAATAAATCCTATATTTCAAAAGCCGAAAATAAAACCTCTCCGGAGGAACAACAAAAATCGTCAAATCAAAAACCAGACCCAGTAAAACAACCGGTTAAACCAAGTAATATAAAAACAAACAAACAGCTTCCAAGGGATGCTAAATCAAGGTATTTTGAAATATCTGTAGATGAATTTGAGGAAAATAAATCGTTAGGTAAAAATAATGCTAATAATAACAGTTCTCAAAAAAATTTAGCAAACCCTACACTTAAAAAAACAGTTCGCAAACCTACTCTTCCTTCAAGTTTAAAAGCTCAAAGAAAATCCCTTTCCCCTTCTAGCTTAACCAAAGGACCGGACGTCAATGAAGATGAAATTCCAACGGCGGCTTTCAAGAAGCCAAGAATTCTGAACACGATTGATGGGAAGAATATTCGACCGCTCCCAAAGCCACATGAAGCCTTTGTCGATAATATGGACTTATTAAAAAGTGATGAATGGTAAGAATTATTTTCTTTTCTTTTTAAAAAGATTTGTATGTTAGTGTGAATAATATTAACAATTTGAATAATATTAGCAATGTAACAATTTTCTTTCCAAATAAAATTCATGATAGGGTCCTAATATAAAATTGTACAGTGACGCTTCTCATGTAACATTAGTGATAATAATAATAATAATAATAATAATAATAATAATAATAATAATAATAATAATAATAATAATAACAATAAAATTAAACGAAAACCTTTGACTCTTATAGGGAAGAACAAGTAGAAGGAATTGAGACTTTGGTCCGTTTCGCAGCCTACCATCCCAAATTAATTCAGTCCAACATGAAAGAGATGAATGGATATCTCATGAAGCATGCGAAGAACCTCAGATCCCAAGTGTGCAGAGCTGCC
>SEYY01018906.1:32500-34538 GCA_009176605.1 Armadillidium nasatum | reverse complement strand
TATATATATATATATATATATATATATATATATATATATATATATATATATATATATATATATATATATATATATATATAATAATAATAATAATAATAATAATAATAATAATAATAATAATAATAATAATAATAATAATAATAATAATAATAATAATAATAATAATTTAATAACAATTTGAAGGAAAAGTAAATATTGCAATTAGTTTGTGAAGGGCTATTAAAAAAAAAAAAAAAAAAAAAAAAAAAAAAAAGCTTAGCAACGTCAAACAGGGTAGAGGGGGGGGGGAGTAAAATAGTATCTAATAAGGCATTTTACACACTAACGACAGTTGTTGATGAAACTTCAGCCATTTTTGTTAGCACATGTTCAGAGTAAAAGATATATATATATATATATATATATATATATATATATATATATATATATATATATATATATATATATATATATATATATATATATATATATATATATATATATATATATATATATATATATATATATATATATATATATGTAAATTAGGATTTCCTTTTTCAACAAGATAAGGAATAAAATATGTGAAAAACTACATGCCATAAAACCAGAATTTTCATTCTTCTTAACTTACCTTTCCCTTGTATATATATATATATATATATATATATATATATATATATATATATATATATATATATATATATATATATATATATATATATATATATATATATATATATATATATATATATATATATATATATTTCGGTTGGAGTTTTTGATTATTTTTATATGAATCAAATTAAATAAAATCAGGATTTTGTTATTTTTTAAATTTTTTTTGCTTACTTATAGTTACAATTTTTTAATTTTTTTTATTGGTAAACTTATTCGCCTAAGTAATAATTAATAAGTATATATAGTAAATAAGTAAATATAATTATTTAATTACCTTAAGTAGGTTATTTAAATTATAATTTTTTTAAAAGTAAAATCTATTAAAAAAATTTTTTTTTAAATGAAAATGAGGAAAATGCGACTGATAGAACCAATTCAATGTATTTAAATTTTAAATTTTAAAGAAAAGAAGTAAATTATATTATTTTATTATTATTTTAAAAAATATTTTATGGTTCTATGTTGTTATTTAATTTTTATTATTATATTATTAAGATAAATATTAAAATAAAAAATTTTGTTTTCTAGCGTTGGAAATCCCAACACTTAAATTTGAAAGAAAATTGAAACCTTAATTTCTATAATTAGAAAATGAGTAAATAGAGACAGTTAGAGCTTTGAATAGAGCATTAAATGTAAGTGAATTAGCCCGATTAAATCAATTATTTAAAATATATATATTTAAATAAATAAAATAAAATCTTGGAGAAAAAAAAATATTTTGTGGAATTTTGCTGAATGCTGACATACATTTCAATCCTAAAACTCTCTTTTGTTTCTTCTTTTTTTCTTTTGCAAAATTTTATGGAACAAGTTAACTACAATAAACTTTTTTAAACAAATTTATATTCATAGATATTAGATAGCATATACTTATTTTTCGTTTTTTTTAATTAAATAAAATTTGTGATTAATAAAAGTTGTTACGTCACGATCTTACTGGTACATCTGCAAAAGGTAAATAAATAAATAATTAAATTTAAAAAAAAAAAATATTTGTATTGAAATTTTAAAATTAAAAATTTTTATATAACACCTGCATTTTATAATAAATATCTAAAGCCAGAATTCAACAGTAAAATAATGTTGCAGACTTCAGTAATTTAGCAAAAATATATCGTTGGACGTTGATTAATTTTTTCCCCAAGCTCGATAAAATGCTTAAATTTATATTAATTTTAATTTATTTCCCTTTTTTTAAGTTTTGTTATGATACTTTGAACTTAAAAAAAAAAAAAAGAAGATGGAAGCTATTTTTTTTAAAAAAATTTTTTTTTAAAAAAAATCAAAATAATCATGTTTTTTGAAAAAAAAATCACGTAAAAAAATCTATTGATTTATTTAATTTGATTTTTATTGTGCCAATCCTGTATATATA
>SEYY01018906.1:20000-30000 GCA_009176605.1 Armadillidium nasatum | reverse complement strand
AAGGGTTACATTATCTCTCATATTAAACAAATTTTTCACAGATTAGGTCTTCTGAACTTCTTCTGAGCATCTACTCTCCATCCTAGTTGAATATTCTGTACTAGAGAGTCGTTTGTCTTTGTATGGAGTACGCATCGTATACTGAGGTGGTTTTTATACGGCATGCTGCCCCCTTGATAAGGTGGAGGCTTGAATTTTCGATTAATCAATTCTCCTGATCTCACTAACTATCTTCATCCTCTTTGAGGTCGTCGAACTGTTGCATCTCTCTCCTTTTACTTTCGTTATAACAATTGATACTGTTCTTATGAACTCCCTAGTCTCTTATCTTCTCATTTGAGATTTTTCCTTAACCAGTTCACTGATCTCAGACTTGTTTGCCTTAGCTCTTACGTGTATTTCAAGAGTAAAAGACTCAAATATTATTTATTTTTCTATTTTGAACTTTTCACCTCACACTTTGTGTAATGGGAATGTCGGTCTTTGATTCGGACTATTTTTGTATTTTTCCCGAACTCAGGTTGATTTGATGTGGGCCTCCATCACTTACCGATCTGAGGAGACGTAATATATATATATATATATATATATATATATATATATATATATATATATATATATATATATATATATATATATATATATATATATATATATATATATATATATATATATATATATATATTACCCACACACCACTACCGCTGTTAGGAGGGGGTGTTAGATCAATAAGAGAATAAGAAAAACCTTACAAGTCCGACCTAACGCAAATTTCGTAGGTGAGCTTAGATGTGGGCATTAAAGTAATTGAAATTAAATTCGGCAGGAAACACGGAAGATGGAAGATAATTCCACAATACAGAGGTGGCTGGAAAGAAGTCACCACAGCGGACAAGCGTGGAGTTGCCTATGTCCACACAAAATATGTGTGCAGACAATGCACTCCTTGTGCTACGAGGCCTCCATAAAGGCATACGAGTGGACAATTAGTTCTCTCTAGCATTTGCCGTTATAGTACCTATAGAAGAGACAAGGCACCAACGTCACGTCGCAAAGATAAAGGGTCAAATGAATTAGAAAGAATGGAACAATTTATAAATCTTTTAGCCTTTGACTCAACCCTATCCAAAAGACGGGTGAAACCTTGGTCACCCCAGATATGAGAGCAGTACTCCATACAAGGGCGGATGAGATCCCTTGTATAATTGGAGTAATTGAGAGGAAGAAAAAATTCTCGCAGTCTAAAAAGAACTCCCACCTTCTTTGAGGTTGCTCTATCAACCATTGTAATATGAGGTTTCCAAGACATTTTTTTATTTATGTGAAAGCCAAGGATGTTTTTACTGTCAACAGGGAGACTGGAGAACCATCGAAAGAATATATAAGTATATATATATATATATATATATATATATATATATATATATATATATATATATATATATATATATATATATATATATATATATATATATATATATATATATATATATATATAATGTTTCAGAATTACCTGAATAAGAATAAATTTGCCTTGGGAATTTGGAATAATTTTTTTAACAAAAACTGGAAACAAGAATACTTCGGAGAAATATAAATTTCCGTTTTACATGAAGAAAGAAATCTTCGATACCAAGGACGCGTTTTGAAGACTTTCCATCGATTGGTTTACTCCACAGAAGATGTAAGGTTCTAAAAATGTCTTGTTACTGGAATATTCTTTGTTTCAAGATTAGGTAATAGGTAGGTATGTAAAAATAACCGCAAAACTGAGTCTTAAGAATATTACCATGTGCCTTTGTTTATATCATTTTTTAGGTACTCGTACTTCAATATCCTATATTGAATAAAAATTCATTACGGTGAAATTATCAGCAGTTTTGAACATCTATTCCTTCAGAGATAGAAAAACTCTAATGAAGGCAGCTGCCACTCTTAAAAATTTGAGTCAGTGAGTAGGTTCTTGAATGTATTAATGAGGTCGAATTTTTATCCGGCGAGAAAATGTTGCAAAGTCATATACCGTAGTGGAAAATAAGGAGACCTCCATCTTCGATGTACTGACGATGGTAAAGAAAGTATAGAGTTGCTCGATCAGCGTAAAAAGTTTTGAAAATATAAACTGTTTTGCTTATAATACAAGCGACCTTTAGAAAGAGGAGTTTTTACCTTAAACCAGGTAATGCATATTTAACAAATTTCAAGGTAAATGATTACGATGTGCTCGCCCTTCTAAGTATCCACAAAAACAATTTCTGTAATGAGGTGGTCATGGGTGAATATATCAATTCATGAAGAAAACGGCTATCTTAACAGAATCCTATATTGTATGTAACTTATATTCCATTTAATTCTTCAGTCAATATGTTGTTACTCGAATGTATCTATATTGTAAACAAAAGTAAACGTTACTCAAAAAGAATGTTTTCTTAAACCCATAACCAAAACCCAAATTTTTTCAAAAATCTTGCTCATAGGTCTAATGCTTTAGTTCTCAATTTTATTTTAAATTATGCCGCTTTACATTAGACATATATTTACGATGCTGCATGCAAATTTTTGGGATTCCGAAAAAAAAAAAAAAAAAAAAAAAAAAAAAAAAAAAAAAAAAAAAAAAAAAAAAAAACTTTTTTTTTTTTTTTTTTTTTTTTTTTTTTTAATATTCTCTGTTAGATTTTTAATAATGCAAATCCCTAGCTTTAAGGGAGTTGTGAACATCTCTTCAAACTTAATAGTGATGTTAATTACAAACATTTAATAGAAGAAGAAAAAAAAAAAAAAAAAAGGTACGGTTTAAGTACTTTCAATACAAAAAAAATCAAAACACTGAAGAAAAAAATATGTAAAATATATATATATATATATATATATATATATATATATATATATATATATATATATATATATATATATATATATATATATATATATATATATATATATATATATATATATATATATATATATTATATTAGCGGCTACAATTTACTACATCATATGTATAAAACATATTAGAGTTTATAAAAGCAACAATCTTCTTACGACATAAGGAGATTTACTTTTAAAAAAAAAAAATCAGAAACCTATTAATGAATAATTAATTTTCATCTTGGGTAGAGCGCAACAACAACAACAACAAAAAGCTGACATTGTAAATTCGATTTTACTCTTAACAAATAGAAACAAAATATCTTGTATAAGAATAATTTAAATGGAAGCTACAAATGATTTCCACAAGACGAAAAAAAAAAAAATGATTTCCACAAGATAGACGAATAAGAATCACAGTTCTAATAAGATTTCTGATAAATTTATAAACCTCTTCTTTCAATAAATAAATAATTCCGTAAAGGGGAATTAAAAAATGTTAGAAAGGAGTTATCAAGTACGAAAATTATCTTTATTCCTAAAAACTATAAGAAATAATATACAGTTCTTGCCTTCCTTTCCATGTATATATACCTGATAAAGACCAAAATATAAGGATAAAAAACTCTTACAAAAATGAAAATTTTTTTAAACAGAATTATGTATAATGTCTTTTTTTTTTTTTTAAATTAAAAAAAAAAAAAAAAAAAAAAAAAATAATATTTTTAATATATATATATATTTATATAATTTTATATATTAATTATATTATATATATATATATATAATATATATATATATATAATATATATATATATATATATATATATATATATATATATATATATATATATATATATATATATATATATATATATATATATATATATATATATATATATATATATATATATATATATATATTATATATATATATATATATATATATATATATATATATATATATATATATATATATATAACTTACTAATTTTTTAAAATAATAATGCTGAAAATTCTTAACAAAGAACATTCATTTATTAAGCTTAATGTAAAAAACAGTGTAAAAATATATATAATATAAAAAAAATTTAAATATATAAAAATATAAATTTATCTTTAGTTCTTTGGTACTGTATTATGACAGTGGCTCCAAGTTTTCCATAAGGGATTCGATAAATGAGTTTCCATTGATAATTTTGGTGGTGAGAATAACATATTCAGGTCCACCTGAAAGAAAGTAAACAATGTAAATTAACTGTAAACATTGAAAAGTCATCCCAAACTAATACAAAGTCTTCGGGCAGTGCTAAAAACGAGATATTGAAATAAGTTTAGAATTATATAAAAAAAACTACAATTCAATTCTAACATTTATGAGTTATATTAATATGGTTTGATGTTTTAACGCTAGAAATGAATAAGGATTTGATTATTACCGTATAATTAGAACGTTAATTAAACGTTAGGATTTAAACAATGAATGTCTATGTTTCATTTCTACATATTTTTCTTTCTCATAAATAATTCAGTTTGAGTACAGTTACATGTTCAGTTTTGTAGTTGAAGATGAAGAAATAAAAAGGTTAAACAAACTCTTAATTAACAAAGATTTTCCACAAAATCTGATAAATAAAGCTGTTAAAAACACTTTGAACATATTAATTGAATCTGAAAATAAATCTGCAAATAGTAACCTAATCTTTTCCAACAAAAATGGTGGTGGGTCTGATAACACATGGAGTCAAAGAAGAAAAAGTATTTTAGGGAAACAAATTAAAGATAAAAATAATAACGCCATTGTAAGAAGCTATTAAACTCCTGTAAATTTATCTTCTTGCTTTAGTACTCGTCGTAATGAACTCTCTGATAGCAGAGAGTGTAATAATATCGAATGCAAATTCACCTGTAAGAAACTAGATATAACGCCACTTACAGTTTATTGGTATAACAACGAATACACAGCACACAAGGCACAAGTTTAGGTCAAGCAAGATACAATATGCAAGTAGAACTGTCAAAATCACATAACAATATGGTAAATTACTTTAGGATTTTGCAAAGGAAAAAAATTTTTGCGAGCTTAAACTAGAGGAGTCCCTTTTGATAATTAAACTTAAACCGGTTATCAATATCATACACAATGAAATGTCCGATCATCTTAATATTTTTACTTGAAAAAAATAAAAATCTTCAGTTAATCTAAATTTTGAACTTCACACCTTACCCTATTTTTTAATTTTCGTATATTTCACTAAAATTTTTTTTAATCTTAATTATTATTTTTGTAATAACTTTATAATTTCAATATTAAGCGTCATTATTTTACATAAAAAAAGGTCATTTCCTTAAGAAAATTCCAACGACGGTGGACGAAAGCTTGAATTATTGCAACAAGCGACAAAAAATTTTTTTTTTCTACGATTGTTCTTAAAAAAAATTGATGAAAATGTTAGAATGGTGTTTAGAAACTTGGAGAAGCTGTGCAAAATGTGTAGTAATGATAGTAATAACATATGCTTTGATAAAAAATCGTACTGTAATATATGAAGTACTTAAGAGCAACAAAACTGACATCAATCAATTCGACTGACTTGATATCAATAATTATTTTACTTAATTTTTTATTTTCCTTAATTAATAAAACAAACCTTGATATATCTTTGAAGTAAGATATCTTAGTGCTGCTATTTCTGAATAAGTGCAACCACCGATAAAACATACTAAAGAAGTGGAAGGCTCACTTTGAATACTTTGTAATGAAGATCCAGAACCACCTAGAACGAAAAAAACAAAAATAAAAAAACATTAAAACTTTTTAAAAAATATAAAACTTTTACAGTTTCTCTCTTACCTGGCATTTAGTTATTCAAAATATAAACTGGAAATGTAATTTATATTAAAGAAATACTAAAATAAAATAAAGGAAAATCAAATTCAATATTTATGTGAAGTTTAAGTATTAAAAATCCATTTATAAAATGAAAAAACTAAACCTCCTTCACCCAAAGTGCCTACGTTTCAAAGTGATATAGGCCATACCGTGTATAGGAGGAAAACATCAAGAAAACTATCCACATGAAAAGTATTTTTTAATAATTTACTGTTTCGTACTTTCTCAATTTTATTTATAAGCGATGTCATTGTTGCTAGAAAACAGAAATACTTGAAAAGTACTTTTTGGAATTTTATTTTTTAAATTAGTAAATTTATTTTCAATAGCAAGAAAAAAAATTGGGAAAGCTGCATGTGGAATAACATTTCACAAACTTTTTGTATTTTTCCATATATATATATATATATATATATATATATATATATATATATATATATATATATATATATATATATATATATATATATATATATATATATATATATATATATATATATATATATATAGATAGATGAGAGAGAGAGAGAGAGAGAGAGAGAGAGAGAGAGAGAGAGAGAGAGAGAGAGAGAGAGAGAGAGAGAGAGAGAGAGAGAGAGAGAGAGAGAGAGAGAGAGAGAGAGAGAGAGAGAGAGAGAGAGAGAGAGAGAGAGAGAGAGAGAGAGAGAGAGAGAGAGAGAGAGAGAGAGAGAGAGAGAGAGAGAGAGAGAGAGAGAGAGAGAGAGAGAGAGAGAGAGAGAGAGAAGAGAGAGAGAGAAGAGAGAGAGAGAGAGAGAGAGAGAGAGAGAGAGAGAGAGAAGAGAGAGAGAGAGAGAGAGAGAGAGAGAGAGAGAGAGAGAGAGAGAGAGAGAGAGAGAGAGAGAAAGCATACGACTCAAGCATGTTCAAAAATAGAATACGTGTAAGCTCCTTTATCAACTGTTCAAAGTTGTTGAAAATACTGTATGACTTGACCTCTTTCCCACCTGTATCCTTATGAAGAACCAAAAAAATTAATGTGATGTACCCTGGATTTCTATAAATAAAGGACCTTAGCATGCGGATAATCAGATAAATCTTGTGGGAAGTAATAAAATATTGAAAAATAACTTAGAAAATCTGTTATATTAGAGGAGCAATAGTTGGAAAAAAAATAATTGTAGAAGTTAAAAAAACAAATTTTAAGCATTAGAACATCAAAATAAGTTATTCAAAGCTTTTGAGAAGTACATGTTAATATAGGCAAAAACTTCAACCTTCATGTAAAATAAAATTCATCTTCGACTGGGATTTGGCAAGTTGTTCCTTTTGCTACACGACTGACACATAACGGCAGGATTTTTAGGATGACTCTAGTCAGGTGAGTGTCCGTTCATGGGTAATGAAAAGGAGAGAAGCATCTCCTTGATAGATTGCTAAGGTCATGGCAAAATTTTCTTTCCTTTTCTCATTTTATAATAATAATAATTTAAAATACAAAACACATTTGAATTAATAATAACCTTTCATTTAAATGTGTAAAAGGTAAAAGAAATGAATATTGTTTTCAGAAAAAGTTGAAATAATTGTCTTTACGTCTTTGCTTAAGAGCTGGTGGTAGTTGCTGAGTTTCTGAAATAGTAGGACCAGGAAGAACTGTGAGAACGTCTGTGATTGCTCTCCACCCAGGCCACTGAAGAAATTCAACAAGCCGAACAGAGAGAGGCGCATACCTGAAAAAGACAAATTTTTATGAATTAGAAGGAATGGGGAATGAAGAAGGGACATTATGAATTTCCATTAGAAAGAGTCATAAATACATGCGAATTAGAAACTTTAAAATAATGGATATGAAGTTACGATAAATGTTCAGCAAGTAGTAAAAAGTACTCATTTATAGTTTTAATTTAAAATTGGAAGAAAACAAAAAACGAAAAAACAGTGCACTGTTCAGATTTAAGGGGTGTGGGGTGGAAAGTGCAAGAATCGTTCTTGCACACTGAAGGCAAACCTTAGAAATCAAAAACTAGAAATATAAAATATATAATTTTAAAACCTATTTACGGGAATAAGATTAAACGAATAAACATAAATCACAAAACTCAGAAACTGTGAATAAAACTTGGTTGCAAAACTCACCCAGAATGAACATAGGATACGTCTGTTGGTTTTGATTCATTAACATCATCAACAGTTAGTCTTAATGTTTTCCTTATAGTAGCATAAGTACTTTTCCCTTGCTGAACGGTGAACAATCCAGCCTTTTCCAAATTCTCTAAAGTTAACATATGCTCGAAACCGTAAGTATTTATTATTTCTCTCTTATAAAATTCAAAAACTCTTTGTTTCAAACCACAATTTATAATACTCTGCAGACATATTAATCTTAAAACCTGAAAAAAATATGAAGTTACACAAATAAAATGTATGTTAAGATACTTAATAATTTTTATTTATATACTATATATAAAGAATATAAAACAATTCTATTTATGAAATAAAGATAATAGTAGCTTCTATTTGCAAGGAAATTGAAAAGAAAAGGTTGAAAGCTATTTAAAATCTAAATACTGGAGAATTTGTATCTACCTTTATTAGAGGTTCTTTTTGGTAAATGCATTCCTCAATAAATGAGTTAACTTTATCTGTTTCGGATCCTTTAAGGAGTTCCTGTTCAGCGTGCAAAGTGGGTCGAAAGTCACTATTGATGATTTTATCTTGAACTAATTCTGCTATTGTAGTTTCTGATTTACAATATAAAAATATAATTTAAAACGTCTAGATATGAATTAGCTTTGGCATTTTAGTAAGCGTTTCAGTGTGGATGAATGTGCGTGTTTTGTTATTCAATAATAGCTACTATCAAATTTTTTTTTCAAAATCTTAATCATAAATTTTTTTGGCAGTACACAAATATATTCATAACCCAGCTACCAATGACAATAAAACATGATATAACTTACAGAATACAAAACTGAATGACACAACTTACGCGTTGAAAGAGATTGCCGAGCTACTTGCATTTTGGGCAATTTTTGAACAAACTGTTTCAGATCGGAGACAGTATTAGCCGTATGTCTCTTCTCATACTGCGAAGAAACTTCCCTTGCTTCACTTGAAAGTCTAGGACCAACGGCAGAGAAATTGAAATCTCTGATATCCGCAAAAAGAGTGTCTGCTGATGTTAAAGGAATGCTCTTCATTTCGTTAAAATCAAAGGAGGAGGAGTCATTTGGGGGGGAGTCGGACCCACCTCGACTATTCATTGAAGTAAATTTTTCGGACGGTAATTTAACTGTGCCTAAAATATAATATAATATACAGAATACATGAAATTTCACAAAATAAATTACATTAATCTAAAATCACTAATAAATATAATCTGTTTAGGATTAATTTCAGAAATTAAAATAAATAAAACAGTGCACGTAAAATTCTAAAACAATACACAAATATTAAAATCACCTATAAACAAAGTAATTACCGCAGTTTTCCCTTCAGTGACCTAAATTGTAAATAATTAACACAAACATTTAAATTCTTCTTTTAAATAAAATAAAATAGCAATCATTACAGTTTTCCCTAAGCTATCAAATTTCTAAAAAAGAAAAAAATTTATTCTTCCTAAAAATATACTAGAAGTTGAATACGTAATAGAACTTTTTTCACGGGCAGAGCCGCATCCAAGGATAGAGCAGAATACTGGAAAGAGCATCAAGCATAACCTCACACATGTTTATGAACATTTTCGATACAGAAAGAAAAAAAATTTAATTTTATAAGTTTTCTGTCATCTGACTGTACAAAATTATGATGCAATAGGAGTAGGAAAACTTACTTTTGATACTTTAAATATTTTGGTTGGTCAAATACGTATTTCCCTCTATATTAATGAAAAGCACATCTAAAATTTGTAACTTTGTATATAAAGTTTTTACCATTTATAGTCTTTTAGAGTGTATTCAAATATTATCATAAGGATATCGGTATTGATCATTGCACTTTACGTAATATGCATTTTTCCAAGATGTGAACAAATTAACATTAAAATGAATTAAAGGCTTCAATAACTTAATAATATAGTAGTTTTAATATTCTCTTTGTTGGAAAAGAAAACGAAATTTATCCCGATATACTTAAAAAAAAAAAATTACTAAAAAATATTTTTCACATTTGTAATCGTAAGTGATGACAATGAACTTTGTAACATACTTTATATACTTCGTAAAATTCATGGCATGCTTCTTTGGTTAACATTTTTTAATATTTCTCAAAAATGGT
>SEYY01018906.1:7500-15000 GCA_009176605.1 Armadillidium nasatum | reverse complement strand
GTAATAATTGTTTAATTTATTTTTTTTTACACATTTTAAATGACTCGCACTCACTCTCAGCTCCAGATATGAGTTTACAAATATCAAAGTACTGGTCATAGGTTAATAAAAATTTCTATGAACAAACGTTGGTGTGAGAAGCAAAGTAGAATCATGAGAAGTCATTCCAATTGTCTCAAATCTAAAGTCAGCACTGAAGAAATTGAGTCCTCCTTTTAAGATTGGGCCATTTCCAAGGGACTTTAGAGGCAAACTTAGCACAAATAGTATTGTCATATTAAAGACGATCCCTTCCAACACTTGTGATGTCAGCACTATTCTCACACATCAAGGTTTGTTCATGGCAAATTTTATTAACTAATGACTAGCACTCTGATATCTTTAAGTGCATATCTGGGGCCTAGGGTAAATGGGAAACCCTCTAGTTTCTTCAGAACATTGATTTTAAAAATTTTAAAATGTGAGAACACAGAACAAAACATGCAAAATTCTAGTTTTTTAAATTTAGAGCTTTTAAATTGTGATGCAGAAACAATCTTTTCTCCAATTTTTGGAGTAATTCGACTTTGTTTTGGAGAGTACATTTGGTCCCCACTCCTAAACAGTTTTTCATTCTCAATAAAAGTGTGTGGAGCATAGATGTTTATAATTCAATATATGCATATTAATTGGCAGAAAATTGACAATGACAATTGAGAAAAAATATGCAAATTTTACTGATGACATGACGACTTCATCCCATCACACACACACACACACATACACATATATATATATATATATATATATATATATATATATATATATATATATATATATATATATATATATATATATATATATATATATATATATATATATATATATATATATATATATATATATATATTTTTTTTTTTTTTTTTTTTTTTTATTTTATATATATATATATATATATATATATATATATATATATATATATATATATATATATATATATATATATATATATATATATATATATATATATATATATATATATATATATATATATATATATATATATATATGGATTGCTCTTTCAATGGAAAACAAGGATTTTACTTACTCGGAAACATGAAGATAAATTTAGCATAGCAACATCATTTTCAAGCTTGTACATATAAATTGGAAGTTCCTGAATTGACATAAAGGCTCCATAAACCCCATGCTGTTTTAATCGTTCTTCACAGAGCAAAGAGACTCTTGGAACACACCACAAATAAAAATCCTTCTTATTACCACCACTATGAACCTCTTCCCTGAAAAATAAAAAAATTTAAATAAAGACTTATACTAAAATAGTTTACCATACAATAGAGACGTTCAGAATCATAGCTTGTTTCCTTTAAATATTAAAATTATATAAACATCTTTATATATACCCTTAAAAAAAATAAATAAATAAATAAATTATAAATTCATAAATGAAGTTCATAAATAATAATAATAATAATTATATAACTTTTCAAATATAATAATTATTATTATTTTAAAAAGTGTTTGCCCTTAAACTTCAAGATGAACTGTGTATTTACAATAAAATTTAATATAAAATACTTACATGCGTAACTGATTATTAATATAATCCATATGGTTTCTTGTTGGTACTGTCAGGAAAATAATATTAGGAATATTGTTAGATGGGAGATTTTCTCTTGATATATAGAACATCTTAACAACTTCATAATTCCTTAGGAATGTAAAGTCACCAATGAGACCAAAAGTTCCAACAAGTTGTTTGTCCCATACAATAGCCTGAAATTTATATTATATATATATATATATATATATATATATATATATATATATATATATATATATATATATATATATATATATATATATATATATATATATATATATATATATATATATATATAAAAAAAAAAAAAAATTTTTTAACTTTTTTTTTTCCACTATTTGTTGCTGGAATGCTGCCTTCAGGAATTAAAATAATACCTAAACTCAAGTAACTCATGTATTATTTAAATCTTGTCTAAAAGTTGAGTAAAATCTATTCTCTACACTAAAACTGCTCTCTACAGAAAATGCAATTATTTTTGATTTCTCTTCTTTCTAATCTTTCTGGTACTCTGCTATACATGTAAATTTGCTCCTTGTGAGGGGTTCACAGCTGTTTTAACATTTGCTAAAGTTAAGCCCTGCTAAAACCTTTGTCTATAATTCCAGGTTAGATGAATTCAGGGATATCCTACTTTTAAACTTCTGTCTAACTCATTTATGCTTAATGTTATTATATTTCCTAAAGATATGATTTTCTGTCCTCTGTTGAGCTTAATGCAAAGAAAGGCTCTTCAGCTACATTTTAAGTTGATTGGAAAAAATAACAATAAATATATGGGAGACCTAGGAGACAATGGAGGGATGGAGTGGCCGAAGATATCGCTAGAAGGGGAGTAACGCTGGAGGAGGTTGAAGAGAGGGGACTGTATATGGACAGATCTGTCTGGTGAGAAAGTAAATGTATAATTATTATAAATGTTTTCAACTAGTTTTAAAATGTAACCATCAAGGCTCTTTTCCAATGGTTTTTTTCAGTATGAATTAATTTTACAAAAGTATCACTCCTTCATATATATATATATATATATATATATATATATATATATATATATATATATATATATATATATATATATATATATATATATATATATTTGCACTATTTCTGGATATTATATGGTAAATAGTAGTATCCCATAGCATTTAGTATTTAAGTTACTACTGTTCCTCATATTTATACATGATTTAGACCTGGGACTTAAATGTAAGGATTCCAAATTTGCAAATCGTACTAAAGTAGCTACTCTGTAAAAGTAATGATGGAAATATTAAACTTCAAAGTGATGTAGATAATGAACTTCTTAGATAAGTGGCAAATAAATTTTAATAGTAAAAAGTATAAGGTTCTTTGTGTAGGTTACTAGAATATAGGATTTAATTATGATATGAATAGAGATTGGCTAGAGTTTGTTGACAAAGAAAAAGATCAGGGTATGATTATTAACATTAATCTGAAAATGGAGTGTTTGGAGGCAATGAAGAGTTAAGCAGATGTTAGGTGTAATAAATTTCAATGCTATTTACAATAGCAAGGATGTTATACGTAAACTGTATAATAGTTATATGATATTGTGTAATACTAGTCTATAATAAACAAACTAATTTCAAAACTGAGTTTTAGTTAGTATGCATTTTTTTTAGTGGGATATGATATAAATTTACAAAATATTTACATCTTCTATACACTTATTTATTTATTTTTTTTGTTATGTAGGCTCTTTTGTTAATATTATACTCTATTTTAATTACACTTTTGTTATTATACTCTGTTTTAATTTCTCTTTTACTAATATTATACTCTATCATTCTTACTCAAAAATCTAGGGCAAAATATAAAAGTTGACTAGGTCAATGTGTATGGAAGTTTAAGGACATTTAGTAAACTTTACCTTTGGACCTGGAATACTACTTAACAACTTAATTAATTCGTTACGACTTGCTTCTCGTATGAAACTAAAGTCTATTTTGTTTTTCATTATGTTGAAAATTTAAACTATAACATTAAATATTAAAAGTGAAACAAAATCATTTTAAAATTTCAGCACTCGAGAGAAAAACGGTGATAAAGAATATCGATCGCATACATCGATATACAGTTATCATTAGTGATTGGTTATCAGTTGTAAACTGCTTCGATAAAATATTTTATGGAATTCGAATGGTATAAAGATAAGGTAAAATCTTTTAATTTTGTGTTATACTATATAATATTGGGTGATATTATTTTCTTAAAATAGCAAATGTTACTTTCTCTTTTTAAAGCGAGATGTCCTGTTTCAACAATATTTTAATAACGTTTTTTATTTAAGAGGATAAATTGAACATTTTTATATCAGCAGATTGACGAGAGTTTCAATACTAATTTTAAGGAAAATTTATTCTAAATGGAATTTCTTGTTTTTTGGTAAAGGAATATCATTAAACGCTACTGATGTCTATTATAAATTCACAAAGTAGATTTACAAGCTGTAACTCATAATTTTTCCTATTTTACTAAAACTAGTAATCTTTGACATTAGAAATCTGCTTTCGTTTCAAATTTTGAAATTTGGATTTCCGATACATTGATATCTTCTCGATCTTCCAATTTTAGGTATTGCTCCTACCAATTATAAATTTTTAAACTTACGGCATGTAAATAGATTTCCAAATCTACTAAGCATAGAAGAAAATGGAATTAAGCTCTTTATATAAGAACTTGAATCGCAAATAGCCGGTAAAGTAACATATGATTACGGATTATCCCTATTTTATATGCTTTTAAATAGAAAATAAAAACATTATTAAAAATTTTCTATGTTCTCGAGTTTTTAATAGAGTTTCAATGTACATAAATCAAAGATATAAAGTTATATTACATTTTAGCCAAGATAGTTTTAGGCATTTATAGAATCGATTCCAGCTGTTCTCTCTTTTTCGTCTGCAACTTGTTTGAGAGCTCTTGAGAGAGTGCCTGATGGGAGGTAAAACTATTTGTATTACCATGACATTGTACAGAAAATGAAACGGAGGCATATAAGACGGTTATTTACCATTGTGAAACAAAAGTGTTTTTATTATAAATTTTAACTTTTTACATGCTTATTTTGTAGTGCGATAACATTTTACTAACATAACATTAAAAATGTCTATCATTATTGATGGTAAGTATCATTTGTATATATTTTTATACTTGTGGCTACTGTAAAGAATATATCTGTTATGATAAATATGTAAATATGTTGATTTTATCTTTGTTACAGAAAAAGAGGTGAAAGAGAAACTAATAAAAAATATGAAAAAAGAGGTAAGTAATTGTTAGTTTTTGCTCAGAGATACTTGTCAGACTCGTACGGCATTAGTATATTTATCTTTTTAATTATTTATTTGTTTATTTTTTCATATATTTACTTTTTTTTTATTAATTTACTTATTTAGGTCATCATACTACTCACAAAGTTGCATAGGAAAGATTTTAGATTTTATTCTTCGTAATACTATTTTAGAAAACAATATGTTTGATTGAAAATGATGAACTTCAGTGTTAAATATTAAATTATATTTATCTTATATATATAAATGATTAAAAACAATTTTAAATGTTTTTCATATATTATATATATATATATATATATATATATATATATATATATATATATATATATATATATATATATATATATATATATATATATATATATATATATATATATATATATATATATATATATATATATATATATATATATATATATATAGTAAAAGAAGCCATATGTTTCGGAATATTTTACATTTTGAAGCATAAAAATTATAGGATAAATTTATTAGATACAATATATATATATATATATATATACTATATATATATATATATATATATATATATATATATATATATATATATATATATATATATATATATATATATATATATATATATATATATATATATATATATATATATATATATATATATATATATATTTCTCGCTCATTGAGTCAACTTTAGTTTCTCCACACCTCTCGGAATATCCATGCAAAACTGATATTCATTCTCCCTTCAATTTACCCAGGTGTTATTCTTAACTTCTGCACTATTATCCACATCCGGGTTCATAATCTGGAGGAATTAAACATCCTTAGTAAAAAATTCGAGCCTCTAAAAATATTTACCTGGTGAATCCCAGACCAATATTGGTTAACCATACTTTCCCTTTCCGAGAAATTATTTTACTTTAAAAGGCAAATTTTGGGGAACCACCAACCATCAAGCTCCACCTAAACTAACTTCTTTTACTATTACTACTGCTGTTAATTCTATTATTATTATTATTATTATTATTATTATTATTATTATTATTATTATTATTATTATTATTATTATTATTATTATTATTATTATTGTTATTATTATTGATACTACTATAATTTATTACTATTTATTATTAATGGTGTTACTACATCTATCATTAATAATACTCGTAGGATTCCACGATGACACTGTGATCATCTCTATGTCTGATTCTTATTTATAACCCATATTTATTAATATGATATTGAAATTATACCTCTAAATATGGTCTGAAGTTGATACAACAGCAATAACAAGATCAAAGCATTAATAACATAAATAATAACAATAAAAATAATAATAATAATAATAATAATAATAATAATAATAATAATAATAATAATAATAATAATAATAATAATAATAATAATAATAATAATAATAATAATAATAATAATAATAATAATAATAATAATAATAATAATAACTTCAAAATTTATTCGGTCTTTAAATTTTCCTCTGATAGCGTGAGAGATGTGAGCTCAAAATATGTTTAAAGACCCACTATTCCTTTGATATTCTTCATCAGTAATTGATCTTGGAAATTTTTCCAGGTTTTCCCCTTCACGCGATAGGACTAAACTAACTCTTCAAATAACATTTATTTAAATTACTTGTATTTTTTTTTTAGTTTCTGATTTACTTCTTCACTATTTATTTGTTGTTGTTATCGTTGCTGTTGTTTTTGTTGATGATGATACTGATATTGTTGCCGCTGTTGGTGTTTTTATTGTTGTCGTTGTTGTTTGCCGTTATTGTTATTATTATTATTATTATTATTATTATTATTATTATTATTATTATTATTATTATTATTATTATTATTATTATTATTATTATTGCGTTGTTGTTCTTCACAATGAGGAAGTTTATGTCATTGTCGTTGCGGACAATGATAATGATGATGATAATGGTGTTGTTTTTGTTATTGTTATTGCTTAATAATAATAATAATAATAATAATAATAATAATAATAATAATAATAATAATAATAATAATTATTATTACCATCATCGTGGTTATCATTATTAATTGTAATTAAAATCTAAAGAAGATAGGTATGTGCTCTTAAATACATTAGTAATAAAGTACTTAAAAACCCTTGAAAAGGGCACTGCCCTTGAGTGGTGGTGACATGTAAAAAAAGAAGCAGCTTTTAATTTTTTTTTTCCGAAAATACCCTAAAGTGGGTGATTCCTGAAAGTTTGAATAAGAGAGGTTATTTAACTCATTGATACCTTTGCATGCGATGACTTTTCGAGATTTATTTAGAAAGTATTTTGTTTTGGTTATTGCAAGGGATTATATACTACGGAGATTAGTTGTTTCCATAGTTCGGTTCTGTATTTTTAGGTTAGTCAGATATTGATTTGCAGTTTTTGAAGTTTCAGTATTAGATAAGCCTTTGAATGTGGTTGAATGATTATAGTAAATACGGGACCCTGATAGTATGCGAATTATTTTTTTCTACATAACAACAAGAGGCTGTAACAACTACTCATTGTCGCAACCTCATATCAACAGATAATAGAGGAGATGGGGATAGGCAAGGTTTTGGGAAAGT
>SEYY01018906.1:0-2500 GCA_009176605.1 Armadillidium nasatum | reverse complement strand
TTCACCCAAACTCTCGTATCTTACTTTTTCGAACGCCTCTTTATATTCACCACAGTACAATCAAAACTCACACTCAATTTTCACTTTCATGACTCTCTTTCTGCTAACATTCTCTGGACAATACTGCTTTCATTGTAATTTCTTTGGCGAACATTTACGCATCATTAGCAATTTGGTCCAAGTTTATTTCTTATTCTTGCCATCACCATCTTAAGAGGGATTCTTCATAATTGGTTCATAATACTATTTGTAGGATGTTTAACAGAGGGGGGTGGGGTGGCATCACAATGAATACTGACTAGTGTTGACTGAACAATGAGTTTTTATGCATTTTAAGACGCAACGCACCAAGATGAGAGCTACGAGAGCCGTATCACACACAGCTTTGCTTCAGGCAAACTTAATACTGACAAACACTTTTGCTTCATTAGCTTCATCAAAATAATTGATCTTATTTACACGAGCTGTTTGTTTTAAAAAACTTATTTTAAATATTTATTTATGTATTTATTCTTTTATTTCTGTACTTATACATTAATTTACTTTTTTTTATCAGACACCCTTAACTAATCCAGAAGATTATTTTGATGAGAAAACTAAACCCTCTTGAAATAAAATGTTAATCATGTTTTAATTACTTAATTGTTTTGTGATTTTTACAATACGTAAAGGTTAATATTATTCATACATCCGTATATGCGGAAGTGGATGCAGATACCGGTATTTTAACTGTTTTTGATGAGGAGTAAAATTCTGTAGATACAGATATATAGTTCTGCATATGTCCCGTGAATATGACAATGGTATAAACATTGTCCGAGTCTGACCATTGGCGGTGACGATAAAAAAAAATAAAAAAAATAAAAAAAAAACCTCTGTACTTATAAATACATTATTGGCATATCTACATTTATTATTTTGGATTGTAATATACTTTGTCATAAGCATTGAACATGCGACATTTCACTACAAAAATTGTCCTAACGAATCGTTGGGACAAGTGGCGGCAAAAATGTCACAACAATTTTTTTTAGTTATTTTCTTACTAGAAAATAAATCGGTGAAGCGATTTTCTTACGCTTAACATGTCTTTTCTCTATTTAAAATTTTACTGTGACATTTTTGCCACTTGTCCCAACGATTCGTTAGGACAATTTTTGCAGTGTATTTTTTGTCTTAAATCTATCATTCGATATTTGTGTTGCTGTGTAAATAACGAGGTTGATGCAAATAAACAAGGATGGGTTTTGTGAAAGTTTGAGAGAAAGAAAATGTTTTTTTTTTTTCTGTCTGTTTGATTGTGTCTGTATTTACAAGGGCCTCGAATCGGTAAAAAGGAAACCCAATACGAGACTGCAAAGGAAAAAAAAAGAATTTTTATTTTTTCCTTTTCGAAAACAAGAAGAAAAAGATAGTAGTAGTAGTAGTAGTAGTAGTAGGAGAGAGGGAGGAGGAGGAGGAGGAGAGGAAGAGAAGGAGGAGGAGAGAGGAGGAGAGAGGAAGGAAGAGAGAAGAAGAAATAAGAAGAAGAAGAAGAAGAAGAAGAAGAAGAAGAAGAAGAAGAAGAAGAAGAAGAAAAGAAGAAGAAGAAGAAGAAGAAGAAGAAGAAGAAGAAGAAGAAGAAGAAGAAGAAGAAGAAAGAAGAAGAAGAGAAAGAAGAAGAAGAGAGAAGTAAGAGTAAGAGAAGAACAATAAAAAAAATGCTGTTTGAACATAAAGTTAGATTCAAAAGTCTGAACAGTTTCCTGATGTGATTTTCTTTATACAATATAAAAAAAAAAAAAAAAAAAAAAAAAAAAAAAAAAAAAAAAACGTTCCAAAAATGAATGCTTCTTTCTGTGCTATAAACTCTTTATTTTTAATATCTCCTAAAACTACTTCCATATCATAATTTTTTTTTGTCACTAATTATATGATACAAAGCTTACTTTATTTTATTTATTTTATTATTATTATTATTATTATTATTATTATTATTATTTTTTTATTATTTTTTTATTATTTTTTTATTTTATTATTATTTTATTATAATTATTATAATTACTAGTATTTTATTATTATTATTATTATTATTCATGATATTATTATTTATTTTTACTGTATATATTATTATTGTTATTGTTATTATTGTGGGTATTTATTTATTATTATTATTATTTTTATTATTATTATTATTATTATTATTATTATTATTATTGTTTTTATTGTTATTATTTACTATCTCTATCATTGTAATTATTATTAGCTAAAAGTCATTTCAGTATTCTCATTGTTATTTTCATTGTTTTCAGTATTTTTATTCTTATAATAATTATTGAAACAATATATTAAGTTAAGATTACGATAATAATAATGTTTAATGCTTTATAAAATTCTCAATATCAAATATTTGTTTCTAGTGAAATATTTTTAATAATGATTAGTTATTATTATTATTAATTAATTTAATGGGCTCAAAGGACGAGTTCGTCCCCTCCCCCCCAGAAGCACATTTCAGTTT